>JAODAL010002650.1:0-190986 GCA_025379985.1 Phyllomedusa bahiana
GAAAGGGATTCTTTACTGTAAGAGCAGTGAGACTATAAAATTCTTCCCAGAGGACGGGTCATGGTGAATTCAATAACCGAGTTAAAAAAGGGGTTTGGAGCATTTCTGAGCGAAATAAATAAAAGTTATAGTGACGGGTTCAGGAGGGGGTCTTTGATCCGGGGATTTTTCTGAGAGATTGGAGTGGGGAAGGGAATTTTTCCCAAAAAAAGGGGACAAGGTTTCACCCATTGGGGTTTTTCCTTCCGGATCAAACCCCTTTAGCACAACAGCTAAAACTAGAGGGACGACTTTCTTTTTTTTAGCCTTAAAAAAACTATAAACTATTATTGGGCGCCCGGGCACTTGTTTTACGCCCAAGATGTGGGTTTTTTCTGGGATCATTGGACCATAATGTATGTTTCACAATTTATGATAGGAGGAGGCAAAAGGGGCGCATTGCTGCTGGAAACCAGCCCATGACCTGGGTTTGGGAGCTAGAAAGCCCAAAAGAAACAGGTTCATAAATTCAGGCGCTTCACCTATTTAAATTCAACAAATGTGTGCAACATGCTCCTGCACTCCCTCTAATAGTGGCTATATTTGAATTTTTTTTATGTTTTTATGTGTTTTCAGGGGATTTGGAACTCAATATGAGAAAAAATAGGTATAATAGAATGAAAATTGCTCTGCAGCAAAAGATGCTGTTCATAAAAAAAAAAATATGAGTATAAAGAGTTTAAAAGTTTTCTTACAAACAGAAACAGCCCAATATTAAAGCTAGTAGCCAAAGTGAAAACTGCAGGATTTCAGGATTTTTTAAAATATAATGAACGAAGGAAAAAAAGAAAAACTGTGTTGTATGTATAAATATAAAATTTATATTATAATAAATTCAACACACACACACAGTGGGGAAAAAAAGGGTTTTTTGTCAGCCACCAATTATGCAAGTTCTCCCCTTAAAAAGACATGGAGGCCTGAAATTTGACATCATAGCTAGACCTCAACTATAGAGACAAAATAGAAACCCAAAACCTGAAAATCACATTCATTTGGAAATAATTTATTTGTAAATTTAAAATGAAAATAAATATTTTGGGCAAAAAAAAAAGTTTTATCCCAATACTTTTTCTTCTCCTTTGTTAGCAATGACAAGGTCAAAGTTTTTTCGTAAGTCTTTACAGGTTGGCACCACTGTTCTGGTATGTTGGCCCCTTCCTCCATGCAGACCCTCAGAGCATTTTGTTTTGGGGGTGTCCTGGCAACACGATTTCAATCCCTCCAAAGGTTTTCTATGGGGTTGAGATTCTGGAGACTGGCTAGGCCACTCCAGGACCTTGAAATGCTTCTTATGAAGCCACTCCTTTTGTTACCCTGGCGGTGTGCTTGGGATCATCTTCAATGCCCTTGCTGATGAAAGGAGGTTTGCAATCAAAATCTCACGATACATGGCCCCATTCATTCTTTCATATACACAGTTCAGTCGTCCTGGTCCCTTTGCAGATAAACAACCCACAAAGCATGTTGTTGCCACTCCCATGCTTCACAGTAGGTATGGTGGTCTTTGAATGCAGCTCAGCATTCTCTCTACAAACACGACGAGTTGTGTTTCTTCCAACAGTTCTATGGTTTCATCTGACCATATGACATCTCCTACTCTTCTGGATCATCCAAATTCTCTCTAGCAAACTTCAGACGGGCCTGGACTAGCTTAAGCAGGGGGACACCTCTGGCATTGCAGAATCTGAGTCCCTGGTGGCGTAGTGTGTTACTGATGGTAGCCTTTGTTAGGTTGGTCCCAGCTCTTTGCAGGTCATTCACTAGGTCCCTCCGTGTGGTTGTGGGATTTTTTCTCACCGTACTTGAGATCATTTTGACTCCACAAGGTGAGATCTTGCGTGAAGCCCCAGATCGAGGGAGATTATCAGTGGTCTTGTATGTCTTCCATTTTCTAATTATTGCTCCCACAGTTGATTTCTTCACACCAATCTGTTTGCCTATTGCAGATTCAGTCTCCCCAGCCTGGTGCAGGGCTACAATTTTGTTTCTGTTGTCTTTCAACAGCTATTTGGTCTTCACCATAGTGGAGTTTGGAGTGTGACTGTTTGAGGTTGTGGACAGATTTCTTTTATACTAGTAACAAGTTCAAACAGGTGCCAATGAGTGGGGGACAGAGGAGCCAGGTCTGTGAGAGCCAGAAATCTTGCTTGTTTGTAGATGACCAAATACTTATTTTCCACCACAATTTGCAAATAAATTCTTTCCAAATCACAATGTGATTTTCGGGATTTCTTTTCTCATTTTGTCTCTCATAGTTGAGGTCTACCTATGATGTCAATTACAGGCCTCTCTCATCTTTTTAAGTGGGAGAACTTGCACAATTGGTGGCTAACTACACATATAAATATATATGTGTGTGTGTGTTTTAGCATATATATACATATATGTACATTTGAATGTACAGTACCAGGCAATACATGCCGCGCATGTCTCATACCTTTTTGCAACCTTGCACGGCTTCAGCAGTCGGGACATGCGCGGCTTGTATTGCCTGGTACTGTACATTCAAATGCTGAATAACAGGACATGTACAATAGTCATATCGGCAAGTTAGACTAGGTGGTGCATATATTGGAGGCATTAGGGGATATGCTAATGAGATGGGCGGTTCACTTACTTGTCTAATCTATGTGAGGTATATTTAAGGAGGTCCCTACGGAATTGGGGGACGCTCTTTCATCGTGGCGTGAACTATCTACATCCATCTGAGAGACTTACTCCCCTGATGAACCTAATTTGGGGAAACGCGTCGGGAGACTTTACATCTTTGTAATCTCTCTTTTGTATCCCTTGTTGGATATTTGAATTAAGGGATTAGTTTTTGTATTTAAGTTTTAATTAGTAGAAATAAAGCTTTGATGTTTTTATATTTGGGGTTATAATTTTTCTGTGATAGGTAGTCGGTATCTAACTCGACACAGCTGTTTTAAAACTGCGTGAGTGTAAAGCCAGGTGTTGGCATTGGCCTGCATTCTCGATTGTTCTATATACAGCCCTCAATGAGCGCTGTACATACAGATTAGCAAAGTGCCTTCAGGCTACAAACTTCTCAATCGGGGTGGTCATGTGTAAAAACCTGTGTCTTACTCTATAAATACCATGTAACATGGGTTGCATCTAGTATTGCAGCTCAGCTGTGCTGAAGAAAAGAGGACTGAGATGGTTAACCCTTTAAACTGTACCTATGAAAATAAAAAAAATTCCATAAATTAATAGCTCAAGCGAATTTAAGAAACTTTGTATGCATCTTATTACAGAAATAATGTTTCTCTCTATCTCCTAAACTGCTGTCCTCTGCCTCATGCACTGATCACAAACACAGAAATCAGTGGTAAAATCTATGGAAAAGAGATTTACTTTATTTTTTTTTTTATTTTTTACTGAGAGATCAATTTACAGAGACCAATAGAGGGCTATATGAGAAAAATGAGAAGGGGGCAAGATTGAGTGAGAGAGATGGAGATACTGCAGACTCTTTACTGACTCCTCAATTCTGGATTTACAGCTACACTCCTCAGTACTGTTGTTTGTTGTAAACCCTCCAAGAGCAGCAGAAACATGGGGAATTAGAGAGAAGGGAGCGGATTTTTCCTCTGTGGGGCACTGTGTTGGGACCCTTTATTTTTTGTTGGTGTGGAAAATCATAGAGCTGGTCTCCACCCACTCAGAAGCTGAAATTGAGGAAAAAGGGGAAAAATTTGAGTTTTTCAGGGGGCAAAAAAATTTCACAAAAACCCGATACAAAGGCCCGAAATGAGGTTTTCATGTACACACACATGACAATTTATTCTGAAAAGTCCACTGAAGTTACTACATTGCGGTAGTCTATGCATAAAGTGTTAAAAGCAGTCCCAAGGGTTTAAGAAACATTGGGGCAGATTTTTCAATTTGTCTTAATCTTGGAAAAATAAAGTTAGACCAGGGCGGTTTCAATGCGGGCCCCATTCATCCCTAGTGTTCCCCCCTATAATTTGGGTTTCTTTTTAGCCAAAAAAACCCCAAAAAAAAAACTCTGGCTCATTTGTGGTGCATTTAAACCAAAGCCCCTTTTAAAGGCCCCAACCCCCTTTTTTGGGGGAGGCGCCCCGACGGGCCCGAAAATGTCTTAAAAAACGTAGTAAATGTTGGGGAAAAGCTCGTTTAAAACCCTTATTTTTGGCTCAAAAAATTTACCCGGAAAAAATCGGCCCCCCCTTTTGTCCCCAGTAAAAATCCATTGTTACATGTACTTGTGATGCAGAAAGTGCTGAATTATTTAGTTGACAGCCTATGTTTGTGGTAATCTCATTTAGTAAAACTTACGTATGGAATAATGAACCTGAATGTGGGGAAAACAAACTGGTGATTTACATTTGACTTTCCCAAAAGTAAATTTTTTTGCCTGCTCGGCCCTTTTTGAAAACGTCTCCAAAAAAAGACCAGCAAAAAAACGTTTTTTTGGGGACAAAAAGAAAGTTTTTTGCTTTTAAAGTGTATGGAACTTCTTTTCAGTGTTTTCAGAAAATAAAAAACGGTGAGAAAGCAAACATTATGGGTGCCTTAGTGCCATAGCCTTAGTGTGTCATAGTGTAACACAGTGTGGCTGCTGAAGGTAATATTATTAGTCTGGCTTGATTGTGTAATTACGTAAAAAAAAAAAAAAGCAAAACACCTTTAAATAATATGCAGTGTTGTTCCCTGTTAAAGCTTCCCACTTTTGGCCAGCTTTAGGGGTTTTGTTCTCTGCATTCAACTTCCATATCACACTTGTGAAACCACAAGTCCCAGCCATTAATGACAGTCTTAGGACATGTTAATAGTGATCTGTATGGTCATGTCTAGTCAATTTAGTCCCGTTCCCGTTTGCGTTTGCACCCTTTTTGGGGAAGTAGAACCCAACCCAAAACCTATCCCAAAAAAATTGGTTTTTTTGTTCCCTTTCCCCGAGGCAATCCACTTCAACATCTTTTCAGATGGCTGTTAGTTTTCAGACCCCAAAAACCCGTCTGTCCAGCATCCTTCCTCACCAAACCTTTATTCCTCTTGATTTATCTGCAATGCTTTCCCGAAAACTCGCACAAGGTTTTTTCTTCCCAAAACCGTTTTTGGACCTGGGGGCCTTGGGGCCTTTTTTTGAAAAAATTTTCCTTTTTGTTTTTTTGTTTCCTCTTTGTTTCTTGGCTGTCTTGTAGAATTAAAAAGGGATTCCCGTCTTTTTGACCTTTCTTCAGGGAAAATTTCCTTTTAACGTCTGTAACCTTATTCGTACAGTGTAAGCAAAGTTGAACAAGAGACCATTTGAAACAAATGTTGAACTTGTGGTTTTGGAGCCTAATAAACAATCCAGAAATTTTAAAGTATTTATGTTTTATTCAAAACTTTTGCTTCCCCCTTTGCAGGACCCCTTTTTTAAAAATTATTTTTTAACATTTCTTTTAAACCCTTTATTTTCTTAAAAAGGGTTTCCAGTTTTGATTAAAATGATATAAATGAAGGTTTTTTTCCTATTTTTAAAATTTTAAAATAAATTAATTTCAGGGATTGTTCCCCTTTTTGCCAAATTTATGGTATATCATTAAAGGGTTTGCTTTTTCCATGTCAGGTATGTGCGAAACCCCCATCTTTGGGACCCACCTTTTAAACTGAGAAAAGGGGTCTGAAACCTTTTGGGACTCAGCCCCGTGAAAAAAAGTTTAAAAATGGCCTTAAAAATATGCCCTCAAGGTTTGGGGGGGACAAACCCCCGTTTAAAAAGCACTTAGCACAAAACTCAAGAGTTGTTTTACTTTTTAATGAATCCTGTTTTTAAGGTTTTTTATCCGAAAATTTTTCAGAACAAAAAAACATAAATTCCTTTTAAGGGGGAAAATTTACTTTTTTACTATCTTTTCCCTGTGGAAAAAAAAATTTAATGAAAAGGTTATTAAATTTCCCTTTTTGAAAATTTTTAGTTTTCCCGGTTTCCGTCCCCGGGGTGGGAATCATGGGCTTTTTTTTAAAGGGCTTTTTAAATCCCATAAGGGGGTACTTTTAGGGGGTGGATCGCTTTTTTTAAAAAATATTTATTTATGTTAAGGGCAAACCATTGTTTTTTTGGAAAAACAAAAAAGGTTTTAAAAAGGGAAAAACTGGGAAATTAAATTCTTTTAAAGCCCACAAAAATGTTAAACCCCAAATAATGTCAAAATTTTTTAAAATTTTAAAGGAAAAAAGATGCAAATAAACTAAAACTGATTAATAAAAAGTCCCCAATTTTAACATTTAAGGGGGACCGTGTTTTTGGGGGTGGGGAAAACACTCCCGCAGTGTTTTTCCTTGGCCATATTTTAAAAGCAGTTTTCAGAAAAAATGTATTTTTCCCACTGTAATAAGGGGAGGGCTACTAAAAAACCGCAAACATACATGCAACCTCCCCAATTTTCCCGACTTTTTTTTAAAAATGTTTTTTGGATAAATTTTTCGGATCAGTGTCTTTTGGGGAAAATTTCATCCTGAAATTTACACTTTACAAACATTGTTCTGGAAAGTTCCCAAAGGATTTTTAAAATTTCCGGTTTTTCCTAAAAGGGATTTTATCTTTGGGGGGACCCCTTTTCCCCGTAACAGGACAAATGTAACCCCGTAAGAAACTTCCCCCATTAAACCCTGCCCAATGGGTTACATTGGCCAACAAATTTTGGACCCTGGATGCCCATGACCCCTTAAAACCTCCGCATAAGTTGCCCCGAAGGACCCCCTTTAAAAACATCCGGGAAACCCTTTGTTTAAATTTTATAAGGAATTTCCCTTAAAATTTTTAGATGTTGTGGGCCCCTGACCCTGCGGCAGTAAAGGTTGGGTTTAAAAAGGGGTTTATCGGAGCCCGTCTTTTATCTTGGGTTCCAATGAGGGCTCGGCTGTTTTTTAAAAAGCAGTTAACCCCGCCACATAACCCCGTTTCCCTGAAAATTTTAAAACAACCCCAAAATTTTAAGACATTGTGCATTTTTTTTTATGCAATTTTAGTTTGGTTTCTTTAATGTGATTTTTTGTGATGAAATCACGGCAGTAATTTTTTAAATTAAAATTTGGGGATTGTTTTGTTTTAACCCAAAATTTAAAAGGGTTGAATTGGGGGTGTTTCCCCCCGGGCACGGGGTTTTAAAACCGGGTTTTCAAAACCCCTTTCCATTTTTCCCCGACCGCTTGGAAAAACCCAGTTGAAAATTAGCCAATTTTTGCTTATGGAAAACCCCTTGGGGCAGTTCCCCCCCAATTTCATTTGGGGTTTTTTCACGTCGGACCCCGGGTTTTGCCCCCCCGGGGTCCGGCCGGCAAAAAAATTGTTGAAAACACAAAAATTCCCCTTTTTTAAAACCGGACGGGAAAGTGTGCTTCTCAATGGGAGGGGGACGGCCCGTTTTTTTGTCATCGCGGGGGAAAAAACCGCCCCCCCACGCGGGGGTGGAAACGGGCGCAAAACAAGGGGCAAATACGGCCGGTCAAAACCCCCGGTATTTTCCTGTTTTTTGGGTGTGAAGCGCCTTATTTTTTAAAAAAGAAAAAATAAAAAATCCCCTAAAATTAAAGGGCTTTTTGGTTTTGTCTTTAGAACCCAAAATTTTAAAAATTTTAAACACTGCCTTTTTTTTTTGGGGGAAAAACCGGGATGAAGTGGGCTAGTCATTTAGGGCTGCTTCAAAACTCTTTAAAAGCAAAATTTTCATTTTTTAACCTTTTTTATTCATTTTTTAATTTTTCGGGGGAAAAAATGTGGGTTAGCCCCAATGAATTAGGGTTTAATCCGGTTTTGGAAACTTTTAGGGCAGCTGGGAGAAAAGAAAAGGGTATTTGTACTTTTAAGTAGTTGGGAACATTTTGGGGCATTACCAATTCCCCGTGAAATAAAGGGAAATTTGGGGGAAATGGGAATTAAATTTTATTTTATTTTAATATTTTTTGTGACGTTGGACTTTTTCTGGAAATCGAAAAATTTTTGTTTTTTTAAAAACATTGAAAAGGCCTTTATACCAATTTTTTAGTAGCCAAAAATTTTACATTTTTAAACTCTGGGGTTTTTGGATTTGAAAGGGGGCCCCCGTTTTTCCTTTTGGGCAAACCCCATTATTTAAAATCACCAAATTTTTAAACCCCTTTTTAAAGAAAGCCCACCCCATTTTGAGGTTTGGGTTTTTGCAGGTTGGCCTTTTTTGACTGGAAACGCCCAAAAAAAATTGCTGCCCCATAAAAGGGGGGTTTTTCCGGGGTCCCAGCGCCGCAGCCTTTTTCACTTGGAAAACCCCGAAACTGGTGTAAAAATCCCCTGTTTCCCTAGAGCCCCCCCGGAAACGGTTTGGGAAAACCTTTTAATCCCCGGGCAAAGCAAAGCTTTTGATAGCATGGGTCCCTTTTTTTGCCCCGCTTTTTAATTAAAGGGGAATAGGGTAGTTTTCCATGGGTTTTTCCCGGGGCCCCCTGTGACCCCCATTTTTTTTGGAACCCGGCAGGGGGGGTAACAAAGGGAAAGTCTTGGGCCCCATTTGAAACTTTTTCAATGGGCCCCCCCCCACCTTCCTCCCAAAAAAATAAAGATTAAAGTGTTATTTTAATTATTAAAACTTAAAAAACATTTGGGAAAATTTTGAAAAACTCTTTTTCATTTAAAAACCGTAATTAAAACAGCAGGTACCAATAATGTTATTGCAATGTTTTATGCCCCGTTGACAAAGCAGGTTTAAATAAAATCAACTTTAGTGGGGCCCCAATAGGTACCATTCATTTAAGCCAAAAAGCCCCTTATTTAGCCACCCCGCTGCCATTGCATCCATCCATATCCGGCCATCATGTTGCAGGGGCGTGTGGTTAAAAACAGAAGGAGCTACCTTTTCCCCTGTTTTTAAACACATAGAAACCCCTGTTTTTATATTGCCTACAAATTTGGCAGGTTAAAGGTTTTTGGACTTTGGGGACAAAATTTTTAAAATTTTAAAGCTCCCAAACCTGTGTATGCGCGGGATGGCCTTCATCACTGCACTGTTGGATTTATATGTGAAACCCAGAAAGGTTTAACCTAAAAGTCATGTGCCTGGAAACAGGGACCCTTGAATAATCCATTTGGGTTTCATTAACAATTACCCAAAATTGGGAGTTTGAGTATGTCCAAAATGCCGGTAAGGAGCTTTGTAAAATTTTTGGGATTTTGTTGGGGCGGGTCCCTTTTCTACATGTGGCAGCTCACTTAAACACCTTAAAAACCCGCTGGTTTAAAAGTGCAGGACGCTGCCATCCGCGCTGTTTAACCCCCTTAAAAACCCCCTATTGCAAAAAAAAAGGGGGGGGCCTTTTAAATCAATGAGAAAAACCCTTTTTCCCCTTTTTTTGTTTAAAAACCCCTAATAATTTTTCCATTACAATAACCAAAAAAATACGGGTTTTTATAAATTGGGTCATGAAAATTTGTGGTGAAGCCCCCCTAAAGGGGGGCTCAAAGTAAAAAATAAAACTTTTGTTTTTTTAAATGTAAAAAAAATTATTAAAGTTCAAATTTACCCCCTTTGCCAAATTTTTTTTTTTTAAAATATAAAAAAAAACTTCCTTATATTTGTATTGCTGCGGGCCGGAAAAAGTTTCAAATCTAATTAAAAAATTTTCCCCTTTTATTTATCCCATCACCCGAACGCAGTAAAAAGAAAAAAAATTTCAAAAATGTCAAAACTGCATTTTTTTGGGTCATTTCTTTTTTTCTAAAAATTGGAATAAATGTAAGGCAAAAAGTTTGGGGGTTTTAAAGGAAAATTTCTTTGCAAAAAAAAAAGTGCAATTTCAGCCCGCAAAAAAAAACGCCACCTCACTGAAGTCCCGTAGGTGTAGTACAAAAAGGTTTATTTGGGGCCCGGTGGGAAGGTTTTTAAAAAAAAAGAAAAAAATTTGGAATTTTTTAGGTACCCCAAAGCCCTTACCGGAAAACCCCACATGTTTTGGGATTTTGGCGGGGATCCCTATCAACCCGTTAGAAAACAGGGGAAAAAATTAAAATTTGCCAAAAAAATTAAACGCCGCAAAAGAAAAAAAACCCGTAAAAAACTTTACAAAATACGGTTTTTTTTCCCATTTTGCCCCCCCTTAGAAAATTTTTTTGCGGGTTTTTTCCCGTTTTTTTCTTTTAGTAAAATAAATTAAATACCAAAAGGAAAAGTATGTCTTGGCCCAAAATTTAAAAAACCCTCATCGGTCTATGTTCTTTACTGGTTTGGTGGAAAAAATAAAAAAGTTATGGCTCGGGAAAAAGAGAAGGGGAAAAATTTAACAAAGAAAAAAAGCCCCTTTTTGTTTGAGGGGGTTTTAAAACAAGTGAAAAAGTAACCCCCGTAAAATGGGGGGAATTTTTAAAAGCGTTTAAGGGGGTTAAAAAAATTTTAAATTAAAAAACTTTAAAAAATAGGAGGAGGGGGGACCGTGTTTGGGATCTGGGGGGCTGCAGGACAAGGACCCAAAAGGCTCTCCCCGGTTAGGGGCGCACTGAGGTTTTTTGGGGGCGGGGGCCAAAATTTCAATTTTACGGGAAAAGGGGGGGGGGGGAATGCTGCTCCTTTCTTTTGGGCCCAAAATTTTTTTGCCTTTTTTTTACGGGGCCCCGTTTAAAAAAAAGGCTGATGATCACAGGGCCCACGGCAGTTTTAATTTTTAGTTATGTTCATTTCTGATTTGGGGCCCCGGGGTTTTAAAACTTTCCGGGCTTTGCAAATGTTTGTTAAAATTTTCCCCGCCCCATGGGGCCCCCCCAAAAAGGGTTCCCTAAGGGGGGCCCAAAAGCAACTTTCCCCCAAGTTTTTTCGTTTTCCCCCGGGAGTTCCCCCCCTGATCCAGGGGAAAAAATGTTTCCAAAAGTAAAAATTTGGGGGAAATTAAAAGTAAGCCCCCGGGCTTTTTTGTTACAAGCTGGGGGTCAGGGGACACGTTTTGCTGTTTTCCCAAATTTCTGCCTTGTCAGTATGACCTTTTTGTTTAAAGTATTAAAAATAATGAAATTTGTTAAAATTATACTTTTTTAAATGTTAAAAAAAATTTTTTTAAACAGTTTTTCTTTTCCTTTTTAAAGAGAGTTTTTTAAAAAAAAATTAAAACAAAACTTAAACATTTTAGATAAAAAAATAAAATAAAAAAATTTAATAAAAAAATTTTTTGTGCATTTTGAAAAAAATCAAAAAAAAACCCAACACTATTAGGTATCTACCGGAACCCCTTTAGTAAGTGTAGAATTCATCCAAAAGTTATTTAATGTGAAAGGGGAAAAGGGTTAAAAGTAATTAAAACCCCCTTAATTTGGGCCCAGCCCGTTTTGCCCCTTTTCTGGGCACAAGCCCCCATTTTTAAATCTGACCCTGTGTCAATTTAAAGTTTTGGTTTAACTTTTTTTCACTTTTACCCATTCATGTGATTCAGGGGAAATTTTTTTCTCGTGACACATTGTTTCTTTTTAAATTTTTGTAAAAAATTTTTTTTCCCTACAATCCTTGTTTTGTTTGTGAAAAAAAATATCAAAAATTTCATTTAAAAAATTTTGGAAAAAAATTTTTTGAATTTTGAAAAGTTGCAAAATTTCTGGTTGCAAGAAGATAATTATTCACACAAAAAAAGTTTTTTATCTAGCCCTTTACCCTATTTTCCACCATTAAAAGGTTTTGGGAAAACTTTTTTTTAAATGTCTTTTTTTTTTTTTTTTTAAAAACAATTTTTTAAAGGGGTTTTTAAAATTTAAATACCAAATTTCTCAAATTTTTCAAAGATAAATTTTCAATATACATTTTTTTAGGGTCCACTGTTCTGACGTTGGGTTTTTAAAAGGGCCCTTGCAAGTTATTAAAACCTTCCCCTAAGGGGAGCCCCAAAGTGAAAACTTGACCCCCCTTTTAAAGTAAATTTTCAACAACTATTAGGAAAATTTGTAAAACCTAAAAATATTTTATTCCCGAAATTTTAAAGCAAAAAGGAAAGGGGAAATTTCAAAATTTTCCCCTTTTTTGCAGTTTTTTAATTTTTATCCATTTTATTTTTGGAATAACGGGGAAATGTGGGTTTGGTTAAAAAGCAAACCCTTTAAAATCAAAATTTTCCCCCAGGTTCTGCCGTTTTTTTTGGGATATCCCAAAATGTTTGGCCCTTTTGTTTAAAATTTTGGTTCACCCAAAATAAACCCCGGGGAAAAGGAAGTAGCCCTTCTATACTCTTGGGGGTCCCCATTTTTTCTAAATTTTTGATTTTATTGAAGGGTGCTTTTTTTCAGGGGTTTGGGGACACCCTTTTGGTGCTAAAATTAAAAACAAAACCCTTTTAAAAAAGAAAATCCTTTTTGGGTAAATTCTTACCCCTTTTAATGAATTTTTAAACCAAAGGGGGGGATTGAGTTTTAATTTTGAGACCCCACAGGGGTGATTTACAAATTTTTTTTTTAGCATAAGTTGGGTTTGAAAATTAAAAAAAAAAATTTTTCCCTTTAATTTTCCCAAAATTTTGTTTTTTTGTTAAATGGGTTTTTTTTATACCAAAAGAATTTCCTTTGGGAAAAAAGAACCCTAAAACTTTTTTTAAGCAATTTCTTCCGTTTGTCAATTTTCCCTTTCCTTTTGGGTTTTTAATTTCTTGGTTTTGGGGGCATGGCCAGGGGCCCTTATAAAGGGGGGAGGGCATTTTTTCTTTTGGGAAAGCAGATTTTTGGGGGGGGCCCTGATGGGGCCAATTTTCCAAAAACCCCAAAGTGGGAGAAAAAGGCGAAAACCTTTAGAGACGCCCCAAATTTTTGGGTTTTTAAAACCCATCAGGGATTCATCTAGGGGGGTCTTTGTGATTTTATTTCAAACGGTTTCCATTTGTTTTTTTTTTAGCATTGGGCAAAGAAAAATGGGGGGGGGGAAAACGCAGAATTTTTGGGAATTTTTTTTTTGGAGTTTTATTTTTTCCCGCATACCCGGAAAATTTTAGAAAATTTCAAAAAAGATGTGGATTTTAACTTTACTAAAGGGGGTCTGGTTAATTTTCAAGATATAAATTTTTTATTTTTTTTGGGTTTTATTACTTTTTACAAGTAGGGAAATAAAGTCTTTTTAAAAAATTGCCTGTGTGCCCCGGTTTTTGTATGGGCTTGTTTTTTGGCGGATGAGTTTTAAAATTTTTTTTTTGGGACCATTATGGGGTTTCCCTATTGTTTCCTAATGTTTTTTAAATTTTTATTTTTGGTTTTTTTTGGGGGTTTTGGAACCAAATACGGGAAACCCTTTGGGGTGTTTTTTATTTTTTTTTATTTTTTTATTGAGGTATTTTTTATGGTTTTTATATGGAAAATGGCGGGTTGCTTTACTTTTAGCAGGTTTAAAACGAAATTAAAAACCCCATACCCCCCAAAAATTTTTAATTTTTTTTTTATGTTTTAATGGGTTTTTTTTACAATAAAAAACCTTTTATTCAACAGGCTTTACGTTTTTTCATTATTGCCTTTAGTTTTTGAAGCCCAAACTTTAAATTTTTTTGTGGGTTTGGGGAGCAAGGGTTTGGGATTTTGTTTTTTTTTGGAGATTTAGGTTGAATTTTTTTTGTATTAAATTTTTTGGGGGGACAAGGCCCTTTTGAAACCCCGTTTTTTTTCCATTTTTTGGGAAGGCCAGGTTGAAGAAATTCCCGCAAACCTTTTGAAGGTTTTTTTTTTTTTATTTTTTTAAAATTTATTTTTAACCCCCTCCCAACGTTTGGTATCTTTTTGGGTTAAGTTAGCTTTACTCTTTGGAGTTTGGGTCGATTTTTTGGCGAAAACCCTATTTTTATAAATTGTTTTTTTTAATTGTTGGAAAAGCAACTTTAAAAAAAAAAAGGGTTTTTTATTAGTTGGTTTATAAAAAACAATTTTATATTTTTAAACCGCCTTTTCTTCTGGGAAAAGCAATTTCCCTTTTTTATTTTTCCGGGTTTTAAACCAAGGCTTTGTTTATTAGGACTTTTTTCGGGGTCGAGGGAAAGGGGAAATGATGTTTTAATTTTTGGTTTAAAAAATTTTGGGGTTTCTTTGGGGTTTTTGAAACGCCTTTTTAATTCCATTTTTAAAGTTTTTGCGGATGAAACATAATTTTTTTCTGGTGATTTTTTTTTGTTAAGTTTTTTACGGGGTTCCAAAGTAACGCGGGTTTTAATTAAATTTACATATTTATAGGGCAAATCTTTCGGCCCCGGCGGCGAAAACCAAAAAAAAATGGGGTACTTTATTTTTAATTTTTTAATTTTTTGGGAACAAATTTTTGGAATTCTTGTATGGGGGTTTTAAAAGGGGGCGGTGCTTTTTTTTATTTTTTTTTTTCGTGGGGTTTTTGTTTTATTTTTTTTTTTCAAACTTTTTTTTTTATTTTTTTTTACTTTTTCCCCCAATTTTTAAAATTTTTCCAATTTTCCCAAAAGGGGATTTGTTTAAGAGGGGATTTTTTTAGAATTCTCAATTTCAAAAGGACCGTGGCAAGCTGGTTGCTTTTGGCCTTTTTGGCTTTTCCTTAAAAGGAACAACTTTTAGTCCAAAGTTGCCCGGGAACATTTTTCCCACAAAAGGGGACGGGCCGGGGCATCGTTTTTTTAAAGTCACCCCGGGTAACCCGGAAAGGCATTATCTTTTCTTTTTCCCTTGGGCCCCGGCCCGTATTTGGAAAAGGGAGGAAAAGCCTGCACGGGTTTTGCCCCCAAATTTCCGTGGCCCCCCCCCTTCCCCCAGCCCGCGACAGGAGAGCAGGAAAAAAGCGATCATTTTTCCCCACTTTTCCTTTCCTTTTTTTGTTTTTTTTTCCCCACTCCGGGTCGTTCGCGGTATATTTTAAAGGGGGGGAAAAACCGCCCCCCCCGGAAGCGATTCGGGGGTCCGGGGCAGAAAGTTTTCGGGAAAGTCAGTCGGTAAATTTTAAACAAACCTGCCACGCGGGCGGAAACCCCCGAACTTTTGCTTTAGAGTTTTTTTTGCGGGGGGATTCCTCGGGAACCGTTTTTCATACGTTTCCCTTTGGGCCGTTAAAACCCCAAAAAGGAAATGGACCCCCTTTTTTTGGTTACGTCTAAGGTCGTTAAGGGGTTGAAAAGAAACAAAATAAATTTTTTAATTCTTTCGGCAGTAAAAGAAAAAATTTTATGGGCTTAAAAAATGTTTTAAAAAAAACCCCTTTGCACCTCTTCAAAGTATTTCAAAAAGATAAAATTTGGAAAGGTTTTTTTTTTTAATTTTTTTTTTTTTTTTAAATTGTTTCAAAAGGAAATTTTTTTGCAAATTGGGAAATTAAAATTTAAAAAATTCCCTTCCTTTTTCTTCCCACTTTCAAATTGGAAAACCCCTTTTTTTTTCAAAAAGGAAACAGGAAAAAATTACAAAAAATTATTTTTATTGGATCTTTTAAAGGGTTTTTTTTCATTTTTAAAAAAAATTTTTTTTAGATTTTGATTTTTTTTGCAAGTTACCTCAAAAGTTTGGGGAAAAAACCTTAAACCCTTTGAGAAAAGGGGTTTTTTATTTTAAAACTAAAGATTAAAACTTTTTTTTTAACCACGTTAGGTTTTTTGTAGTTACAGGACTTTTCTAATAAATTTTTTTTAGCTTTTGTTTTTAATTTTTTCTTTTAGATTTTTTGGGAAAAAAAGAAAAAATTTTTTAAAACCTTCTTTTGTGCCCCCTTAAAGTTTTTTCTTTCCTTTGGGTCCCAAAAATTGGGTTCCCCCCTCTTCTGCTTCTTTTTTAAAACCAAAACATTTTCTTTAAGGGTAAAAATTTTTTTCATTCCAAAATCCGACCAAAAGTAAGTCACCCCCCTGCCGAGTCTTTTTAAAAAGTAAAGGACTTTAAAGCCCCCTTTTGGTTTTTTTTTTTAAGTAAACACTTCTTCAAAGGAAGGGCCTTGGAACCAGGTTTATTTTCTACAAAATTTTTAAAAAAATTATCCTTGCCTCTTTTTTCAGTTTTTTAACAAAAAGGGGTAAAAACTTTTGGGGAAAATTTTTCCGAGGTTGGAAGGTTAAAAAACAAGGCTATTTGGTTTTTTCCCATCAAAGCCCCAGCCCGCATGAGTGAAAATTTAAGGGAGGCTGTGGCTTGTGTAAAGGGATGGTGGGGAAATTAAAACCCCCTTTTTTGGAAAAAACCCCCAAAAAAAAACCTTTAATTTTAAAAAATGTTTCCTTTTTTAAAAGGGTTTTTTTGGGGAAATGTTTTGTTAAATTTTATTAAAAACTTGGACCCCTTTTTTAGTTGGGAGGGGTTTTTGGGATGTCAATTTTTGCTTTTTTGTTTTATTTTTCAAAATTTTTAAATTTTAAGGGCTTGGATCCATGAAAAATTTATTTATGGGGCAAAATTAAAATGCCCCCTGCCAGCACCACCCCATTTTAAAAAGGGGAAAAAGCCGGGGCAAAAATTTTGCGCATTTTGTTTTTCTTGTGCAATCTTTTCCCCGTTTAAAGGGGACAGTTTCTTTTATTTCTGTTTAATTTTGGGTTTTTGGGGAAAAGCTTAATTTCCCGCTTTTTTTTTAGTGGTTTTGGATGCACTTTTTGTTTTTTTAACCAGAAGGTACCCGGGGCAGCCCTTTAAAAAATTTATTATTTTTTTTAGTTTTTTATCATCCAAAAAGGGGTGTTACGCCAGCACCCGTTTCAAGGATTCAAAAATTTTTTGAACGGTTTTTTATATAAAAAAAAATAAATTTTTGATAAAGGTTTTTTTAACCCTTCCGGGAAACCCACTACATCCATTTTCATTTGAAAGGTGTTTTTTTGGGGGTGGTAATTTTTTTATTAGTACTTTGGCCCCCCCCCCCGTGAAAAACCTTTTTCCTTTTAAGCCCTTCCCCCCTTAAGCTTCCCTTTCTTCTGTGACTTAGAATGAGTATATTGACATCACAGGGGTTAGACAGATATTTTTAGCGTTTAGTACAAAAATACCTCATATTGGATGTAAGTGACTGTTTTGGGCTCAGAAGGAGTGCTATTTGGCACTTGGAGCACAGATTTGTTGGAATAGTTGTTGGGAGCCATGTTGCATTAGCCAAATCGCAAAGTACCAGAGCAGTGGACAAAAGTCACCCAATATTGGAATTGTCACTTAGCAAATGAATCTAGAGGGGTAGCGTGCATTTTGGCCCCACAGGTTTTTCATTTGTTCTTTTTAGCATTGGGTTTAACAAATGAAAAAATTTTAGTTTTTTTTTCAGTAATACAAAGTTTGAGCTGAACATTTTTCATTTTCACCAACAATGCTGGAGGAAAAAGAACCACTATTTGATACACAGTTTCTCACAAGTACAAACATATCCTATACCTGGACGTAAACTTCAGAAAAGAAGGCGTGCTATTTGTCTTTTGCATAGTATATTTACCTGGAAGAGTCTTGCGGTGATATGTCACATTTGTAGAGCACATGGGGTAGGGAAATCCCACCAGAAGTAGCCCAGTTTTAGAAACACCTCAAGGTAGGACTAGCCCACAGAAAAATAGGGAAACCTCCTGGTAGGCCCCTGAGCAAAGCTGACCAAGAGGCAGAGTATATGTACAGTAGCTGTAGGGTAAGCACCCAGAATCAACTCCATTGGTGGGTCCCTAGAATCAACTCCATTATTTGGCTCTAGGCACCCCATCTAGGGGTGTAGTAAGCATTTTGATGTCTCATGTGTTTAATAGAAACAAGTGTGCTGTGGCTATTTCAGACAGAAAATTTATATTTTTCTACAGATATGCCATTTCTGTGCCTGATATGTTGTGACCAGTGTGTACCACTGAAGATACACACCACTTCAATTAATAAGCAGGTTTTTCCAGGTACAACAGTGCCATACATGTGGACCTAAACTACTAAATGGGTACAGTGCAGAGTCAGAAGGGAAAGATCACTGTTTATTTGCCCTTTGGAACACAGATTTTTGGATTGGTTTTCAGGTACTATTACACTTTTGTGGAATCTCTGAGCTACCAGTATTGTGGAAGCCCCTGAGAACCCTAGCTGTAGATACTATATACCCTTAGGGTATTAATCCAGGCTTATAATAAAAAAAAAAATAGTTTGGTGTTTTACTGGTATTTAAATTTCTAATGTGGTGGTGGTGGGGGATGGAGAGAGGGGCGGAGCTCTGCAAAATATATAGGGCATAATGGGGGCATATAATGATAGGGTAAATAATAACATTGCTTATCCAAAGATGTGTTGTAAGTTTTGAAGCAATTCTTTATGCACATGCCAGTTTCTGAAGGGTTAATGTTGCACAGATAAATGTTTTTTTTTTTTCTCTGATCCTGCGTTTAGAACACACTCTGAAACTTTTTGGGGTCTTTTTGTTTTCTACACTTTAGGAACATTCCTGAGGTGTTAACCCTGTCCACTGGTGGTTATCCCTGTCCTCTCATGGATGTTCCATCCTATTACTGTACATAGGAAGAAACCTGTGAATAACTGTCAGGTGGGCGGGGCTAGCTGCAGATGGGCATGGCTAACACCTGCTCATGAATAAGCTGGACTCTTTTCAGGCTGAAAACTGTTAGATTTGAGCATAAAATGATCTGAAACTACAGAATCTTACAGAACACAAGACACAGCACTGGAAACAGCATGTCTGTCACTAGCTTGTGCTGTTCTCATAAACTATGTGCCAGGTTCCCTTTAAATGAGTACATGGATAAACACACCGTGTATTGTATAGAGAGAGCTGCCATGAACTGAAAGGCAACAATGTCCAAGTAAACAACTGGAAAACTATTGTCCTAACATATTGTACAGATACAAGATTAACAGCATATTAAAGGCTAATATGGTGGGTGGCAAAATATAGGAGATGGAAGTGGGCATTTTTTTCTAAACTAACCTTATCGTGACCTATTAGAGCCTATCCATGTGCTAATTGTCCTCGAAAAGGGCAGCCCCTCTCTGATATCTGTCTCTAGTGATAAATATCGCTAAAGTACCATGACAACAGATTACATAAGTCCCAACATGTGTCGATCTCCCCTAGATCTCCTCATGGGACATTTGGTTTGATAGAACAACCATAATAGGTAAAGCCTAAGGACCTAATTACTTTTGTGCAAAACACGTTAGCCAACCTGTGTTTGGTTTTTATGCACCACTAGTTTTTAAATGATTTATTAAGTTGTACACATTTTAGAATTCTGGAATATGTCCTTTTTCGACTTTGTACCCAATTGGGTAAATTCTGTTGTACATACGAAGAAAAATAAAGACTATCAGGGTACAAAAGTACATTAAAGGGGACCTGTCAGGTGGTTTATGCTGCCCTATCTGAGAGCAGGATGTGATAGAGGGAGAGAAGCTGAGCCTTGTGATAAATAGGAACAGGCTTTGATAGAAAGAGAGAAGCTGCATTCTGTTATGTATAGGTTTATAGGATTTGGAGCAGGATTTCTGAGTGCAAAGCAAAGTAATGGCCACTTGTATGAAACGGTTTTGGTCTAAAACTCACTTTTTTGCCCATAGGTTTCCATGGGGATAAAAGTGAGTTTTAGACCAAAACCGTTTCATACATGTGGCCCAAAGTCTTGACTAGACACCTTAAGACACAATAAGAGTCCAGTTTATCCTGGCCAGATACAGTGATTTGACAGATTATTATGTATTAGATTGTGTACAGAGCATAAACCACCTGACACGTTTCCTTTAAGGTAACATAAGTACTGTAGGGGTCAAACTGTAAACACATAAAGTGATAACAAGTAAAAACAGTAAATGAACAGTATACTAGATGTCAACCATGGCAGAATATAGATGAAAGCTGCCTACAAAATACAGTGGGGGCTAAATAAGGCTTTAGAGGCGTATGGTTATATAAAAGAACAGTGTAAAGGCATTCTAAAGTGTATGGCTGTACATGGCAAGTGGACACACCATCCTCATCATAGAACTATTTTTCCCCAGCAAGAAAGAATGAGTCAGACATTTGGCACATAATGGAATATAGTATGGGGACACTTTAAGTCCCTGTGGCACTGTTCTGCACAGCTATGTAGCATCCTTCATATGGCTCCTGCTGTATCAAAATGGCTCAGAACAAATGTTTGGCCTCTGGTCCCAATACGATTGTTTGCATTCATTAAACGTAAGTGGAGATTTCTAAAACTTTGAGAAATTGAATAGCAAATTATAAAGGTGCATATTCATATGTGATGTTCTTAGGACTTAGAGCAGTAAGAAGTCATAATATTACAGTGAAACCTCTCTGAAAGACACCTTTTTATCTAGACCAGATCCTCTGTGACAGATGTTCAGTTCCATCACTGGCCATTTTATTTGTGAGGACCACCCCAATAGAAGACCATTTGCAAAAGTTACACAACTTCTTATAAAGTTTATAATTCATTATACTACAATTAAACTTTATTTACATTAATCAAGAAAACACCTTTGAAAGTTCCAATATTCAGAGTTCTAATGCTTTCCTGTTTATGTTTTTGAGAAGCACTTTTAGAGTAGGATTTTCCTAGAAATTAATATTTCCATTTTGCTGACAGTTCCTTTTTTAAGACTTTCTTTTCTATATTAACTTACAGCTATGTCATATGGTTACAGATAATTGAATATAACTATAGCATATGAAATACCAGGACTTAATTATGGTCATTTTGCACAGTGGTTAGAATTGCCACTTTGTAGCTCAGGTCTTAATTTATGTGAAACAGAACACATTTTTCCCTGATATTATCCCAAAAAATTCTAATGTAAAAATTACATTAAAAAGTTGGTGGGAGAAACTAGTAAACCTCCGCAGACATCACAAAAAAGAATATACTTAAATTTCGCCCAGCCCATGACTCTGAAACTCAAAAAAACAATGTTTGGTTCTGCACATCCAAAAAACCTCTTTGAAAAGTAAGCATACGTGCATGCTGATGTGGCCGCAATATTAATACACATAACAATACCAGCAGCACATTATATTAGGATTCATGAAAAAAAGCACTCCTGCTTCAAAAAAAAAATTAAATTTTTTTTTGAGGTTCTTAGTTCACATTTTTGATCAAAACTGCTTAAGCCCACCTCCAAACTTCAATGAGACCTCAATGCAGGTGGGTCCTACACTACGTTACACTAACGTTATCTTTCCCCGGGGCCTGTCCAGACCTACACTTCAGAATATGAAGGCACCAGCTACTGAATACATTGTACCAGCTATTGTATTCAGTAGCTGGTGTCTTCACATTCTGAAGTGTAGGTCTGGACAGGCCCGGGGGAAAGATAATGTTAGCGTAACGTAGTGTGGGACCCACCTGCATTGAGGTCTCGTTGAAGTTCGGAGGTGGGCTTAAGCAAAAATGTGAACTAAGAACCTCAAAAAATTTTTTAGGTTTTTTAAGAAGCAGGAGTGCTTTTTTTCATGAATCCTAATATAATGTGCTGCTGGTATTGTTATGTACACGACTCTGAAACTATGAAAGGTAGATCACCACCACACAAAGTTCAAGATCCAGAGAGAATCCCAGACTCCCCTCTGGCCATCCATTTGCATTCAAACCGACGCCTCAGTGCAAGCAATGTCGCTGGCTCAGAAGGTCTCCAGATTGATCTTACTAGTCTTGGACAGACTTGAATCTCATACAGGCATTCCTCAATGCTGCACTCTCACAGATAACAACTATCTAAAAAAATTGCAGACTTTGAGCCACACACAGTCTCAATGGAGGAAGATATAACTAGCCTTGATGGAACTTCCACCACCAACCAAATCACCTTCAACACTTTCAAAGACAAGCTTGAAGATCTTGAAAACCGTGAACATAGAAATAACTTAAGATTTATCAGGATCCCAGAGTCTGTTGCCCCAGACTCTCTGGTGACCTACTTGACTATTGGAGGCTCTTGAGCTAGAAATACTCCAGGATCCCCTACTGGTAGAACGTATACACAGAATGGGTGCCCAGAGAGAACAAGGAGGAAAACCTACACCTGTCATTGCCAGATTCCATAACTGGACTGTAAAGGAACAAGTTTTAAGGGCATACAGGCAGGTCTTTTTTATAGGACAGATGGTCCAATGAAATCCAGGTTACACAGGATTCCCTTTTCAATAAGTCAAGTTGACATTGTTATACGTGTTTTGTTTGTTTAAACAGACTGCTTTAGTGAATGTATTGAATTGGATAATGCTCGGCCTATATGGCTTTGTTAAAGTGGTTGTGACTCTTCCTCCTCTGCCGCACTCTATGGCGGGCGTGCTGGCTGGGACGCTCTGTGCTATCTTTCCTTACATTTATACTCATAAGTTGTCCCCACTTTTAGGGATACGGGATTGGTACCTGTGATCCCATTGAGGTGGAATGTCCTTCATCATCTAGTCTAAATATTCTGTCATGGAGTGTAGCGGGCCTTTTAAATCCTGGGAAAAGAAGAGAAAGGATTTAAAGCATTAAAAGCGATACAATTATCTTCAAGAAATCATTGGGAAACAGACAATCTCATTCCCCCTGAAAGCAAAGGGTTTGGGGATCCCCCAATTTTGGCAAACAAGGGACTAGCCCCCCGGGGAGTTGCCATTTTTCTTCGCACGGTTTTTGAAGCTTTTGGAAGCCCAAATACGTAGACGAAGAGGGCTGGTTTATATTCCTTAAGGTGTTAATAGCCAACAAATCATATACCCTTCTTACCCTTTTTAACATCCAACCCCAAATAAAGTTTTTTATGAAAAAAATTCTGTCTATCCTGCTTCCTAATCTTATAATCAAAGTCCGGCTGTGAATGGGTCCTGCCTGACAGGATACAATGCATCAGCTTAAAAATAATTTAAAGGGGATAATTTGGGGTAAAAACCACGGGAACCATAAATACAACTGATAGAACATGTACTTTCTATGTCGCAGTTCATGACACCTCTTTATGGATTGACCTGGCACTGGCCTTCACTTCACTTCACGGAGCCGACATATTGCCCATTACTATTTGAAATCATGCCCTTATCCAATTGACGATGGGAAATCTATTCCCCCTTACTAGGTCTGATACATGGAAGTTTCTGAGTCATCTATATGACTCAGGATTTTAGAAACTTTTTGAAAATCCACTTGGCACAATTTTTAACAGATAATGCAGCACATAAAGATGACACCCCATTGCTATGGCAGACAGTGAAAGCAGTCCTTCAAGGAAATATCATGAGTTATGTTGGAATGAAACGTAAGGGCTTGAATGAAAAGTTCATAAAATTATTCTAATCTCTCTGAGGTCCAAAACAAACATGCGCATTGTCCCTCTGCTTCTAAAAGGAAAGATTTATAGAGGCATGGGGACACGGATACTTTTTCCTGCCATGTATCTGGCAAAACCCAAACCCCTTTAAAAACAAATTTTTCGATGGGGGGGCTAGGCAAGGGGACATTTTTAGCCCTATGACAAGTGCTTGAAACCTAGACCCCCTATTTCGGCCATCATGTGTCCCTTATCAGGAAGCCTTCTCAGAGACCCCAGGGCGATAGAGCAAGCATTTATATAATATTTTGAGTCCCTATATAGCGCTACCCTATATAATGAGAAAAAGGTCTTCTCCTTCCTAGATTTGGTGGATGTCCCAGACCTCTCTGCAGACCAGCGTCTCAGCTTGGTAAGCACCATTACATAGGAAGGGGTATGCTCAGCAATTGCCTCAACAGCCAATAACAAAACTCCAGACCTGACGGATTTTCTGCTGAATTTTATGAAATTATAATCAATTTTTCTCCCCCAAATGTCAAAATTTTTTTAAAAAAATATTCTTCATCAAAACAGGAGCCCTTTTTTGACCCAAAACCCATATTAATTTTGAAGCCAGACAACGACCCCCCAGCTATTCACTTCTTACAGGCCAATATCCCTGTTAAATCAGGATTATAAACTGCTAGCGAAAATTATTGCAACTAGACTTCAACAAGTCCTCTGAACCATTTCACACCCTTTTCACTTTCCATTTTTTTTGTCGAACCCACATTCCTCCAAAAGTGTCAGGGTGGCAACTGAGCCATTTTGGAGCCCCGGCACCAGAAAAACCCAGTATCTTTTTTTTATTAACCTTTTGCCAAAAAGGCCTCTGATAAAGCTTCTTTGCCATTCCTGTGTTCTACCCTGGCATGAAGGGTGTTTGGACACTTGTTTACAAATTTTTTAGACCACCTGCATCTTAATTCTACTACTTCTCTTATTGTTAACAGACACGAGTTACAGGTAATAGATTTGTTCAGAGGCGCAAAATAGGGATGTCCTCTATCACCCATCCACTTTGGTCCTCCATTAACCAGCCCCTGTGTGCACCCTCCCATTAAAAAGGGTTTTTTTACTCCCTAGGAATCCCGTCTGCACTTACACTGAAAACATAAATAAATATATTACTTCCCTGCAACAACCTTTAAAGAAGTGGGGCCGTATTCTGCTTACTTTTATGGGAGAAAGAACCTTCTTAAAATGATTGAAACCCCCCAATTATTTTTTTTTCATAGGCTCCCAAATGTCCTCAAACTAAGGAAAAAAGATTGATAAAAACGATTATCAGGAATTTATATAGGGCAGGTAGAGGGCGTACATTCTGTTTCATATCTTCCAACAAACTAAATTTTATGGCGATCTTGGATTTCTCAACATTAAATACTATAATTTGCCGAAGCTAGGCCGTCATATTGCGGATTGGTCACAAAATACAAAGGTATTCAGCAATTGCTTTCTAGACAGTTTATTCCACTCTTCCAAAATGGGAATCCTCATGGCATGTTTAAGAGGCTACACAGACTAGGTCTAAGGACCCTTATGTAATTGGTAGACCCTCAAACCTGGAATCCATACCCCTTCATGGAAGTAGGGGCTGTCCTTCCTAATGTAGGGGTCCCTTTTTTTTAATTATTCCCGGGGCAACCATTTCACCCAGGGAACCCAAAGACACTTAATGATTTGACCGGACTCACATTGTGGGTCCTCATAACCGCAACGCGTCACCCCCATCTATCCACTACCTACAAATTTATTTTGGGCAATATAGAGTATGAAAACACCACCTTTACAGTTAACAAAATGGAAAACATTTAATCCATTATTAAAACCAAGGGTGAAATTATCGGTTCTGATACTCTAGAATTTTTCCCCCTCGGCTTATGTGGCAATGTCTCTAAAACTCATCCACAATACTTGTTTAACAACAATTAAAAGACATAAAATTGGCATTTATACTTTAAAACGCCCGTTTTTTAAAAAAATGGCCTCAGGGAGAAAATTTATATAATTGTATGTGGCATTGCCCTAAAATCCAACAATACTGGAAGACAGTAGCTGATTGTATAAAGCAATATTTGGTACGTTCTTTCACTCTATCAGTTCCATGTGCTCTTTTTGAGTATATAGATAGAGAATCTTCTGACATAATTTTGGGGAAAAACACTTTGTATGTTTTTTTCGCAGGACAGAAATTTATTTACAGGTATGGATCCAATCAGTTTTTGGCTCTATCAAGCTCTTTTTAAACAAATGCTTTTTCCTCCTTAAAATGGACTGGATATAGGCTACCAACCACAAAAAAAAAAAATAAAAAGTTTTCAACCTCCGGGGAAAGTAATTTACTTTTTAAATTTTTCTGTTGTCACTTTCAGCTATACCCGGGGGGGTGGTGGTGCTCCATGCATTCCAGCAGGGCAGTAGTTAATCTGCCCTCAACACCCACACTGACCCCCATCCTATTCCCCGGGGTAACTATATAGCCCTGAATATTGTTCCCCTCAGGGCCTGAGATTCTGATGTTCATGCTGGACTTCCTGCACTTGGTCTCTGGTCTTTGTGATCCTGTTTCTGCCTGGAGCTGACCTCTGCCTGTTGGCTGTATTCCGTCTGCGGGGACATCATTTTGTACCCTGTCTTTGGAATCCATTGTACTTTTTTCCAAGTTTGCTCACTTGTTTTAAATTCTCCCACCCCCAAACCCCCTCTCTGCTCCAAGGATTCACCCCAAGTTCACGTTTTTCTTGGACTGTTTGCATTTTTGAATGTTTTTCGGATACTTCTCAATAAAGCCCTTGAAAAGGTTACAGAAATCTCAGGCCCTAAAAAATGTATCCTTGGGACATAAGGCCTGTCTGGGTTTTGGCTACTGATGTGTTTAACCTGGCTAAATGTCTTATGGCAACAGTTGAACACTTCAGGATGGCTGCTCCAAGAAAATTTGCTGATGATCCGGTGCCCTCTGTCACGTCGTGTGATGATCTGGTGCCGCTGCCATGTCTGGTGATGATCCGGTGCCCACTCCCATGTCTGGTGATGATCCTAAGCCACTGCCTGCTGGTGATGACCCAGTGCCTGCTACCATGACTAGTGATAATCCAGTGCCTGCTGCCATGTCTGGTGATAATCCATGGCCGGTTGTTACGTCTGGTGATTATCCGGAGCCCAGTTCCACGTCCGGGGTCCACTTCCACGTCTGCCTGTCCAGGGTGAAGTGCCAAGTCTGCCTGTCCGTGGCCCAGTGCCACGTCCACTGATCCAGATTATGTGGTACATGTTGAGGGTCCGGAGGCCCCTCTTAAGAGGGGGGATACTGTTAGGATTGTGCTGTGCTCACTTCATGCCTTTGACCCTGGGAATGGCTGTGCTGGCTATTTAATGTGCTCCATGCCTTCCAGCAGGGCAATAGTTAATCTGCCCCCCCGCACTCAAAATTGACCCATCCTATTCTTGGGAGAACATTGCCCTGAATATTGTTTTCCCCTCGGGCCCCTGAGATTCTGTGTTCATGCTGGATTCCTGCACTTGGTCCTGGTCTTTTGATCCTGTGTCTCCCTGGAGCTGCCTCTGCCGTGGCTGTATTTGTCTGTAACCTATTATATTTTTTATCCGTTTTTTTTGACCATCTGTTTGCCTCCCGTTCCAATTTTTGCTCATTTTTGTTTTGTTTGAACTTTTGCCACTACGCCCCCATACCTAAGGGGACCCCCCCCCAGTTCATTTTTTTTTCTTGGTTTTTGGAAAAATTTTGATGTTTTTTTGGTGTCTTTTCAATAAGGCCCTTGAAAAGCGTTACATTGCACTCCCATCGGGGTGAACAAGGATTTACCCCTTTGGGAAAACACAACTTGGAACCTATGACAACAAATGGAAGGCACAGATACAACTACATGCCAATGACAGATGCCTTATGACGTGTTTAAAAATTTAATTATTCGTTAAAAACCCTACCCCTTTATACTTGACTAGAACAGAGTCATGGCTGGAAGGTTGTAGGACATTCCACTCTTTTCTCAGATCCTTTTCTCTTTTGGGAGAATTTGGGAAAGGGGGTTCATCCTTGCGTAATTGCTGATGGGGGGGTGGCTGGGTGACGCCACAAAGCACAACTGTAAAGCTCAACTGGGCAACTGTAAAGTCTCCTTTTCCTTAAAATTAATGTTTTTTAGCATTATTAATAATGATAAAATAAAATATGGATTGCACATGATAAAATATTTGAAAATATAAATAGAACCAATAAAATTTATGTTTAAAAAAGGACCTAAAATAACAAGTCATGTATCAAGGAAAAAAGGCAAAATTTAAATAATTGGAGAACAAGAAAGCCTTATAGTTTACCCGCATGTACTTAAAAAAAAAAAACAAAAAAATCTCTGGGTAAAAAAATTTGGCAATGCTTTTTGGGGTTTTTCAAGAAATTTTTTGGGTAAATATTTTCTTGCACAGACCAAGCATCTAATGAGAAGACATTGTGCACTATGTGACAAAAGAGCAAGGCTTTTTGTTTGGTGGAAAATTGGGTCCTTTGACGGTAAATTCCAAGCTACAAAAAAGTCTATCTTTTTGAAGTCAATTATTTTGGGTGATTCCTTTTTCCAGTTTAAATAGACCGTAACATAGTTTTATTCAAGTTCTTTTCAATTTTCTTTTGACCTATATTACAAAAGTCAAAAGATTAAAGAAAAATGTACAAGGGCTTAATTCACCTGGCATATACCAGCAAAGTTTCCTTTTGTTATACGCTGGGCCAATTTTTCATTGTTATATTTTTTTCACAGAGAAACCCGCAAAAAAAATACGTGAAATGCAATAGGGGCATACGCATGCAAATTATTCTTCGTGGTATAGTTTGTTTTTTCTTTACAATGGGGTTTTCTCAGTTGCTACATACAGCGTCTGCAGAAGTTACCGTGGGAAAAAAACCCGATTTTGCCTTTTGGTTGAAAGTGAAGTGTGAATAGAGCTTTACACTATGGACATCTTTAAAATGTAAAAGAAAGCAGAAACCTTTAAAGGGTTTTTCAAGACTTTTAAAAAACCCCCCTATCCTTCCAACTGTTTTAAAAAAAATTAACCCATATTTTCCCCCCCACCACCCTTGGCTCTGCCACAGCTCTAGCGTTTGCTCCCCCTCCAGTCCCTCACAGTCATGTTCATGGACCACATGGTCTCTGGCTTCAGCAGTCTTTTGCCTGCACTTACAACATGTGAGCACCATGGTCAGTAATTAGCTATGGTATCTTGTGATCCATGAATGTGTTGTCATCCGTGACAGACCAGCGGGGGACAATGGAGCTCTGGCAGCGCTGGAACAGTGGGAATGGGAGAGGACATTTTCTATTTTAGCACAGTGGGAGGTGGTGGGGAGGTTTATAAAAGTCTTTGACTTAAAGCCTTTTAAACCAATCAATTCATCAGTCAATATCATAAATAAGGAGACTGCACTCCAAAATAATGAACAATTGCTTTGTTCCCCCATGCTGCTAGATATTCTTATTTTTTCATGTATTTATACCATAGCTTTAGTTAATGTCCATTTTGTGAAGGACTCAAAATGAATAGGATAATTAAATTTGATTGTCCTATGGAAACAATCCTTTTCCAAATGTAATCCTTTGGGCGATCGGGCGATTACCGCATATCCCTCTCTCTGCACCCTTGACAAATAGATTATTTTGCAGGAGAAAGCTCCAGCCACCTGGACAAAATACCCGCTGTTCAAAAAAACCTTTTAAATACAAGGATGACTTGAGTCCACCGGAATGGGAGCAGCCCTAATAGAGTGGCTGTATGTTCTGATTCATAGACTCCACTCTATTGCAAAATAAGGCATATAAATGAGTATTGTCTCAAAATCTCCCGATGTTGCCAAAAACATCAAAGCTTTCAGAGACAACAAACATATATGGGGGTGCCCCAAATTTTTTAAAGGCTAGTAATCCCACGATGTAAATTTTTACTTTGCAAAAGTAATAAAAATCCTTAAACATTCTCTCTCTCATTATTCTGGATTTGGTAAATATAAATAATTTTGGTTCCCAATTGTCCTAAAAATGGTAAGATTTTTCTGATTTCAATAGATGTGAAAAAACATCATATTATATATATAATATTATATTATAATTTTTATTATATACCACATTGGACTGTTACCTTGTCACTGCTTTGTGGTTTAATCCCCTGTTCCTACCCGCTGCGATTCCCCCTGAAATTTTAAAATTTCAAGGGGGGAAACAGCACAGGTAAGGAAAAAATGGATTAAACAGACAGAGACAGTGACACAGGTAACAGTCCAAGGTGCTGGGTTTACTTTAGTAAACACAAAACAGAAAACAAAAGCAAGTCTTAAGTTCAGGCTAACAGAAAACAAACAGCTGCTCGGCTGGCCTCAGGGAAATTGTTCCCTGACAATTGTATACAGCCGTACTCCAGTAGGGGTTTTTTCCAGTAAGGGGCTTTCCTCTAAACACAGATTTTACAACAGGCCCAAACACAGGCCTGCACGCCCAGCCTTTAAGGGCCTGATACCAGCCTCACCTGGTATGTGGGAGTGGCTTTCCCACCCAACACTTAAACCACTCCAGGAAAAGCCCGGCCCTGACTAGACTGCATGGAGTAGCCATACTAACACTAAAACATGTCAGTAACATAGCGCAACTGACACATCTACTGCCGGCTTCCTTCACCAAATCAGTTTTCCCGGGCACGTATCTTCCATGACTTCCTACAGTCACTAGGAAGCAGTCATTGTAAACAACCGAAAAAATCCATTGCCACTGCCACAATATATATATAAAGCTTTTATTTGTAACTTTTTGGACGATTCCAAGGCAATTCACCTCATCAAACCAAATGGTATCTTGCCGCCAACATGTGCCTTGATCTTGCAGTGACTTGTTTTGGTGCAGTGCTTTGATGATACACCCTTAAGGGGATACTGTGGCTGGTTGTTGCTCATCTCCAGAGACACACGGCTCCATTTTATTTTCTTGTTTTATTCTAATATTTCTACTTCAACTACTACCGTCATTTTTCTTTTTCAACTAACAGATTATGTACAATTGGTATTGCACCTTATTTGAACATCATTGTATTGTATTTCCATCTTATGTCATCATTTACACTGTAAGGGTTTTTATCTAACTATGGAATTGAGACATTGCATACCTCTGCATTTAATATGATGAAAATACTAAAAAAAGGGAGTTACTACAAAAAAAGTATATATTTTGTAACATATGAAACAAGTTTTCTCACACTATTCATCTGTTTTGTCTTGGTGGGGTCATGTGTGGTCTTTAAAGGGAATGTGTCATCAAAAATGACTTATTGTTTAACTCACGTTTTTATGTTAAACACATTTTTTAAGAATTTTTGGTTATATTTATTTTTAATTTTCCATATCACTTTAAATATTTTTTAATAATTCTTAAGTCCTGCAGTTTTCACTTTGGCCACTAAGCCTAATAACAGTCTGACACTTCCTGCCCTATAGATAAAGATTTTCAGCAGTGTGTTCATTATTAACACAAGCAGGGTCAAACTGAAAGGAGACACCAGTGTGAATAGATAACACAGAATCCACCAGTCACAAGAGGAGATAGTCACAGCTCTCTCCCCCCTCCTTCCTACAGAGTGAATTCTTCCTAAGTCACACAGCATGACTAGAAAACTGTCCTATTGAAGTCTATGGGACAGAAACAGTATTAAGACTCCTATGTGCATGAAGCTGCTGTAAAGTATCTCTCTGACTGCTGTTAAAGCTGTGCAAACAAAGCCTAGTGGCCAAAGTGAAAACTGCAGGACTTAAGAATTATTAAAAAAATATTGAATATTGAAAGTGATATGAAAAATTAAAAATATAACCAAAAATGCTTAAAAAATGTGTTTAACATAAAAACGCGAGTTAAACAATAATTAATTTTTGATGACACATTCCCTTTAAGCCTTATTGCCTATTAGAGTCACAAGACATCTGCTCATAAGTTACAGCAAGAAACACACAGACTAGTAAGAGTTTAGACAGCATCTCAGTAAAATGAAGCACTGCAATGTGCATTCCCAGATCTAGCCACACATTTTTACCATCTTTTCTATTGCTTTAAGCTTGCATTTAACTCAAATATACACATGCTGTTTGACTTTCCTAAAGCAATCATAACTTGTAGTAGTATTATAGATGGCAGTAGTACCCAGATTTACTGGAATTCTTGATTTACAACAAATTAGGAGCTGGTGAAGTTATGTAAAGCTCTTCTACAAACAGAGGTGTCTAAATCCTAGCACGGTTTGTTGAGCTTTAAAAAGGCCTTGCATAAAGAGACGGCTTCAGAAAAAGCATTCGTGGACAAGTAGAAGCATCTTTTTCAGGATAAAATGTTTCTTTAACCTCTTAATGACGCAGCTATTTTCAAAATTTAGCTTTTTGTTTTTTCCACCCCGTTTTCCAAGAGCCATTCTGTCTATGTAGACATATTAGGCCGTGTTCACACGGCTTATTCCCGACGGATTTGAGAGCGCAATCCGGCTCACAAATCCGCCGTGAATAAGGGACGGGACGGGGGCGGGGCCGGAGCGTGGCTGGGGCACCGCTCCCCGGCCCCATAGACTTGCATTATCCACGGCGCGTATTGCGCCTGGATAATGTGCATGTCACTTTCTCCCCGCCCGGCGGATTCGCCGAGTGGGTAGGAGAGACGAAATCCACAGTTCTCTGAGACCAGTGGATTACCGTAATGACTCCGACGGATTGGCGCCGTACTGCAGCGCAAATCCGGCGCGCAATACGGCGCCAATCCGCGGCAAAATAAGCCGTGTGAACGAGGCCTTAGGGCTTGCTTTGTAGGAGATGATACATTGTTTAAGGATACCATTGACCCCACAATATAATATACTGGTAAATGCAAAAAAAGTTTTTTATTGGCTGGAAGGTGAAAAAAAACACAATTGTGCCATTTTTGTGTTTCATTTTTTAAGTAATTAACCTTTGATTTTAAATTATATATCTTTATTCGGTGGGTCAGTACAATTCAGGCAATACCAAATTTATATATATTTCATTATATTTTACTGCATAAAAAAATAGCTTTGCATTACTATTTTCTGAGACGAATAACATTTTTATTTTTCCTCTGTTAGAGCTGTTTGATGTTTTTTTTTTGTGGGGCATTTTTAGTTAATTCTATTTTTTACTTATACCAATTTTGACCATATGCAACTAGTTGATCTTTCTTTATTCCATTTTTTTCTGGGAGGCAGGATGAACCAAAAACCACAATTCTGGCATTGTTTTTTTTTTTTTCATGATATTCGCCTTATGAAATAAATAACATAATAGTGTGTTAGGGTATGCTCACACGTCGTGTTCAGTCCATGTTTACATACGTTTATAGATGCGTGTTTGGATCCGGGTTTCGGACCCTAAACGGATCCAAACACGCATCTAACAATGTGCATTGTGATTTTACATTGCTTTCAATGTAAAACACGCATCGTTCAGACGAGTGATCGCCAATGTGTGTTTACTTGCGTCTTTCTGATGCGTCTTTCGGATCCATTCGAAGAATTGACATGTCAATTCTTGATCCAAAAGATGCAGCAGACGCCCTATTTAAAACAGTAGAGTGCGTTCCTGCTGCAGCTAAATCATATCCACACACGCACCTGCCGTGTGAACATACCCTTAGATCGGACTTTTGTGGACGTGACGATACCTAATAGCTTTATCTTTTACACTGCCAGATAAATCACATCGTGCTCTCAGGTAGGTCAGCATAAACCACCTGACAAGGGAACTTGTGATCACTTGTACTGTATACTGCATTACTGATGTAATGCAGTATACAGTGATTTCATTCACCTCCCATTACACCTCCGGCTATGGTTTTCTAATCATTTAGATGCTGTGGTCACATTTATCACAGTGTCTAAATGGTTAAATGGCTAGGATCAGAGCTGTCTCCAATTCTTGCTGCTAGCGGTGGTTGCTGGTTGTATCTAGCAGCAGACATTAGCTGGATATGAAGTGGGGTCCCCACGTGAGCCAACACCACACCTCCTTAAGGCTGCGTTTACATGGCAAAGACCAGTGCGTGGTCTTTTCTGGCACGCAGGGGGACGGCTTTGTCCGTGGTTTGCGGATTCAAGCCCTTCCCCTTGGCACCCACATGTTCATGTTCCGCCCAAAAACTGGGCAGAAGAATGAACATGTTCTAAGTTTTTCAGAACGCTGACGGTGTAAAATGTCGTCCGGCTGAAAATTCAAGCAATGGGGACTGCTGCATGGATTTTCTATTAATACAATGTGAAAGGCTGACAGCCGGTTTACAGATAGCATTCAAATCTGAAAACTGTCTGTAAAACCGACGGATAACCTGTGCCGTGGGGACATGCTCTAACGCTGCTGCACCGTAAATGTACAGCCATGGGCATTAGGTGTTTAGTTTTAGTTTTTTTTTCTATTTTTAGTGGCCTATGATTACTGTAGATGCAATCTATGGAATTACATTATAACTTTACACAGAAGCCACATAGATCACCCACAGCACACTTTAAAGAAAAAAAAAAAACTGTGTTACAAATCCCGTAGTCAAGTGTCTGTAGGTCAGAATAAAGAAGAAGTGCCAATGGAAAAAATAACACTTGACGGCAGCATCAGACCTACATTTACCTGGAGACACCAAACTATACGATAAAGACATGCAGTCATGAGTATGACATCTTTGAATTCTATTGTTTTATGAATCAGGAAAAAATGGGGAAAAAAACACACACATAAAACAGATCCCACCATGTCATTATTTATTTAACGTTAACAGTAGATCACATCGTTCTGGAGGAATTTTGGCCCATTCTTCTTTACAATGTTTTTTTATGGAAAGCTAGGTCCCGCTAGTGTATTTCTGTTGGGTTGAGGTCACTGTGCATTGCCAAACTTAACTTCGGTCTCTTCTGTTCAAAAGACATTGTTCCAGAACTCTTGTGGTTTGTTCGGATGCAGCTTTGCAAACTTTAGCTTTGCTGCCAGCTCTTCCAAACAAACTATACTTGTTCAGTCTTTTTATAGTTGTACTGCTATGAGTGTGAATATGTAATGTGCTGAGGCCTGTAGAGTATGAGATGTCGTTCTTAGGTTTGTTGGGTTTGCTCTGAGCATTGCACAGTCTTACCTTGGGATGAATTTGCTGAAGTATCAACTCATGGGAAAATTGTCAACTGTCTTGAAGGTTTTCCACTTTTTTGGAAATGGTCTTGATAACCCTTCACCTGGCTGGTACTTACCCTGTTGATTCCTATAAAAGCAGCAAGTCTCAGTTCATACTATGTTTTTTGACATGTATTTTACAGCAGTATTTGTAAGCCAGAACCAGCAGTGGAGCTGATACAGAGGAAAAGTATAAAGGGAAGGATATGTTTACACGTCATATTTGCGGGGTGTACTTCGGCGTGTAATTGTGCTGCAATGCGCCCGATGTACGCCCCGCAAATATAGTAAAATCATAACACTCATTGAGTGCTATGATAACCCAGCATGCTTTTAACAGAAGACTTATTGCAGTGTACACAGGGATGCAATATGCTGTGTGACAATGCCAAAGGTTTGTACCTCTTCTTGTGTTTCTTACGCATTCCTGGTTTTGGCTTACAAATACTGCTGCAAAACATGTGTCAAAAAACATATTGGGAACCCAGCCTTAGGCATGAGTTAGCAAACTGCATTAGTGTTGTGTTTTTACTGTGTCTCTTGCATCAAAAATGCATGAGAAAAATGTGGTTATGATATTACAGTTTTGTAATAAAGATAAAGGGTGACAGGTATCTATTTTTAAACGAGCGCACTCCAGTATCAGGCGCATTACAAAGCGCCTACGGCACTTTATAATGCGCCTGATACCGGAGTGTGAGCTGGAGGCGTGTCGCACTGCAACCGTACGAAGCTACAGATTTATGGCTTTAGTGCGGCAAATCCAGGCGCATTATTGCTGGAACAGGTAGACCACTTTAAAAGTAGTTTACCTGAGCCTGAATTGTCACTTTGTAGCTAGAAAGCGCTAAATCTATGACCAGCAGTAGAACAGGTTCATACAGTAGATTCAGGTGCATTCTATGCTACTAATGCACGCAACAAATGGTACCTGGGCGCCAAAAACCATACGTGTCGCCCAAAACGTTTTCTGGCACCCTTTTTGGCAGATTTGCTGCGGATCTTAACTGTAGATTTGTAAATTGGATTTTTTTAACTGTGAAATTTTTGCTGGTAAAATCTGCAGCAGATAACACTGCTAGGCAAGTGTTATCCAAATGCCAATTCCAGTTAGGGTGGAAAAACAAGCATTCTGTATTCTTATTTCCAACTCCACAACACGCTCATTCTGAAATGACACAGCTGGTCACTGTCAGTTTCGCCATTATATTGTAACAGAGGTCAAGTCTGTTTGCAGTGTGATACGGGGCACAAAAATGTCTGCCACCTTATGGCACCAGCTGTACTCCAAAGCATTCTATTATCATTTCTTATGTGTGCTTATAATAACATTTAATGAGTACTTTAAAAGCGTTTTCTAACGTAAAAAAATTAAAATAGGCTAATGCTGTATAATAAAACAAGAAAATATATGCTCGTCTTTGTACTCACTGCCATTTCAGCACTGAAGCTGCTGCGGTGTCCTCTAGTTTCTGATTCATTCTGGTTCTGCAGTCTTCGTGGATGACAATTAGTGGCTTCAGCATTCATGTGCCATTTTCTTGATATCACTATTCAGGAAGTAAACAGTGTGTGAGCTGTGATGTTAGGGGAATAGTATGTGACCACTAAAGCCACTGATTGCCTGCAGCAGTCATAAGCTAATCACACAACAGGAAGTACAGATTGACACTGGGGGCTGCATGTTCACCCTTGCTCAGCCTGCTGTTCTTGTTCTTCTTGATTCCTACTGACCTGGTTCTTATATACAGCAGCCAATCTGAGCAGGCAAAGCTGAGGAATATGAGGTATGGAGATTTTCAGACAACCTGGAGTCACTTGTGATAGCTGTGTCTTAATTCTGCTATGTTCAAAAAAAAACAAAACAAAAAAAAACAGCCACTCCGCCAGTGTTGAAGATTCCAACCTGCCACTAAGGTACTAACTTCCATAAAATGTTCAATGCATCTATTTTAAAGATGACTTCTAAATTATGTCAGGAACATTAAAGGGATTTTCTCACCATGCTGTGTCACCGAGCCACAGAGCTTCAGACTCACACTTCCTGGTCAGGCTTTGGTTCTACAACGGTGATTGGCATATCGACTCTGCTGTACCTAGCTGACCCTGATACAGTGACCAAAATGATGAAATTGCAGACGTCAGCATAAAAAGCTTCTTTTAATGAAGGATCAAGGTACAAACAAGTGCGACGTTTCGGCTCAAAAATAGCAGCAGAGCCTTTTTCAAGCAATGCTTGCTGCCTTTTTTAAAGGAAACTTCCAAAAAATTGTTTTTTTACTTTGTATTCTTTTTAAAAAGCTTTTTAATGTAAAACCCTTTCCCAATTTAAAAAAATAAATTTAAAATTAAAGGGGTTATTTGTTTTCAAGGGGTTGCTGATTTTTTTGGTTCTTATTTTTTTTAAAATTAAAAATTTAAGACCCCATTTGTGGCCCAAATTTTTTTTTTGTTAAACAGTATTGAAATTTATGCTTATTTTTACAGTGGGTTTTGCCAGTTTCGTAAAAAAGAGTAAAGTTTTGGGTCAGTAAAAAAAAACAATGAGATCTCCGGGCCTTTAAAGGAAATGGGGGAAAGGGCGGTTTTTTGGCGTTTTAGGGCAACAGTTAAGCAAAGTTAAGAGAACTTTTTAGCCCTGCTACTTGTTGCAGTCAGGGCCTGGGTTTTGTTTGTGCATGTTGGTTCCTGCACAGTTCTCTGGCCATCTGGATTTTTGTTTGGTTCCTGCCTGCTGGACATCTGTCTCTGAATCCTGCCTGCTGGACATTTATCCCTGTATTCTGCCCACTGGATATTTGTCCCTGTATCCTGCCCTGGGCCCCTCTTTTTCTGCTCATTGTCTATCTGCAGAACAGGGGCTTATTGAGATACAAAAAAATACAAAAAACACTAAGGGGCCGGTTTACCGGCGTGGCAAAAACCGTCCGGTTGGCCGCCGGTATTTTTCCTTTTTGTGGTCGTCCCCACGGCCGGGGGGGGGGCGGCTTTTCTCCGCGTGACGGGGAACAGGCCCCCCCCCCCCTCCCCTTGAGATGCACTGTTCCGTGGAAACCGGGGGGAAAATTGTGCATGTTAATGTTTTGTCAGGGGGAAAAAAACCCGTGAGTGGGGGAAAAGCTGCAGGGTTTTCAAAAGGCACAATTGTGCTCATTTTCGGGGGTGGTTTTTTAGGGTCTGAAAAAAAGCAAACCGGCTGAAAAAAAGGGGCCAAAACCCGGCAGTGGGGACAGCCCCAAAAGTCCAAAGAAAAACTTTAAAATAATGAGCTGGCTCCAAAGGCAACTTTCCAACTCTCGCTGATCATCAGGGGCTCCTTGAAAAGGGGGTCCCCCTTTGGCTCCCTGAAGAGTTGGTAAATCTCCTGCTATGGTAGTTTTTCCCCCAATTGGGAAACCCCGGGGGGGACATTTTACTGCCGGGGGAAGTGTGGGATATTATTTGTACCGCTTCAATACTAGCAACCTTTAGAATACACTCTAGGGCATGCTATTAGGGTTGTTCACAGGCTTATTTTGGATGCTGATTTTTCAGTGCCCCCCAAACGCTCAAAAACCTACCTGAAACATGCTTTTTGGGGTTTTTTTTTTTGAAAGGGGGGTTTTGGACGAGGTTTTCACCCATACAACTTAATTGCCAGGGTAAAAACCATGCCGAAAAAAGGCAAAAACTAGTCAAAAACGCACCGTGCACTATATACAGTAGTGCAGCATATATGGCTGAAAAGGGGCAAAACGCAATCACAAGTTGACAATGTTTGATCGGTTTTTTGCCTAAGGGTATTGGGAGCAAACCACTTTGTACATTTGAGGACTTTTTTTTACTGGCTGTGAGTTGCTCTTTATATAGTGGTGGTGCCAGGGTAAAGCGTCATGAGATGCTGCCCTGACATCCCTTGGATCATAGGGACCCAAATTTTACTTGGGTTGAAGGAAAACTGATTTAGATGCTGTTCCCGTTGGGTGTGGTTAGGAGGGCCAAGTCCAGTAAAGTTGAATGATACCACATCCCTTTCAGTTTTTTCCCCAAAGCTGTTAAACAGATGTGAAAAGGGGGTGTGGCTTTGTGCAAAACAGGGCGTGCCATGTAAAACATGGGGTGTGGCTCACTCAAACCATCAAGGTGGCAAAATGCAATACAAAATCTCCTTGAAGGCCACTTCCAAAAGTTGGCAATTATGCTGCAAGGGGAAGTGAGGAACACCTGAAAAACTGCACAGCAGACCACAGAGCAGGAAAGAGTGTCCAGTGGGCAGGATAGAGAGACAGAACCAAACAGAAGTCCAGATGGCCAAAGAACTGTGCAGGAACCAACATGCGCAACCAAAACTCAGGCATGGACTGCAACAAATAGCAGGGCTCAATAGTTGGGAAGCAGCTGTGACTGTTGAAATCAAGCGCTTAACTGTTGCCCTGCTAGAAGGCACAAAAAGCAAAGAGTTACAGCACGGCAGCTGCCAGGGTTAAAGGGCATGTTGCAGCAGGATGCCTGGCGGATCACAGCGGCCTATACTCATCTTCCTCCAGACCTTCACTCCAGTGCAGTTGCTTTCCGTTCTTTTGATTTCTTTCGTTTACTTCTCAACAGGGATGTTATCAAAGCAGCCAATTGTTCAGAAGTTCATCGCCTGAAACAGAGGAAAATGGTTTTTTTCAGCAGTAAACACACCAGTCATGTACTATGTGGTTTCCATAGGAATTAGTAATCATAACTGTAAATATACTGTGTGCAACTGCTGATGTTTTTGTGTTCATTGCAATCCTAAAGCACAGCAATTTTGGGGCACTGGTGAACCTTTAGTTTGTAATTGCTTTTTTCACCCGCTGTTTACTCCTGGGGTCTCCAATGTGTAGCTCAACATCTGTTGCTCTTGCCCATCTATGTCAATACGGGAATTCTGCGACACCAAATCAGTCTAATTTGTAAGCTAGATGGACATTGTTAACAGATCTGCAGTCTGTGTGTCTATAATTGGTGATCGCAGGCTTGTTAGAATTGACATTGAGAAATTTGGTCAGAGGTTCACAGAGCCGCAGCCGGCTTCAGACTCACACTTCCTGGTCAGGTTGTGGGTGGCTCTATAGCAGTGAATGACATATCAACTCCCCTGTTCCTAGCTATTCCTGTTAGTGACATAACTGCAGGAGATTTATAAAATTTAGTACACAAAGCTTCAGAGCTCTAAAGGGTGAAAGCTTGTCATTTAGTAAACAAACAATGTTGCTAGAGATAAAACTCTGCAGGGAAAGACTCACCATGGTCAAACAGCAACTTGTGGTGAAAATTAGGTAAAAGATAGGAGGGAGAGGTGGTGGGAGCTGGTCCGCAAATAAGAGAAACTCTTGTACTCTAAGAGCAGATAAAATCTTCTTTAGCTCATGTCCAAAGCAAAATCAAAAGAGCAAAGTATTTGGTAACAGTCTTTATTTACCTTTCACTACATGTTTAAAGTTGATCATTGTTCAGACAGCGTGAATTTCAAGACCAGTTCCCATTAAACCATACTTGCCAACTTTTGAAAGTGGAAAAGCAGGAGAGCTGAAGCGGTCACACCCATCTTGTTGGCGAGCCACACCCCTTTGAAAAAGCCACACCCACTCCACCTAACTGCATTACAGCTCTGGAAAAAAAAACCAGGTTTTTGCCCCACCTAGCCAGGTAGTAGCCCCCTTACCCAGGCAGTCCCCATTATAAGCCAGGTAGTAGCCCCATAGTCAGGTAGATGCCTTTTAAGCCAGGTAGATGCCCCCTTGTAGCCAGCAATGCCCCTAAGGCCAGGTAGTGCCCCCTTGTAGCCAAGTATTGCCCCCATTAGTCAGGTATTGCCCCCTAAGGCCAGGTAGTGCCCACTTGTAGCCAGGTATTGCCCCCTAAGGCCAGGTAGTGCCCACTTGTAGCCAGGTATTGCCTCCATTAGCCAGGTATTGCTTCTTGTAGCCAGGTAGTGTACCCTTGTAGTCAGGTATTGCCCCCATTAGCCAGGTATTGCCCCTTGTAGCCAGGTAGATCCCCCATTAGCCAGACAGTGCCCCTTGTAGCCAGGTATTGCCCCTTTTGTAGTCAGGTAGATGCCCACATTAGCCAGACGTGCCCCTTGTACCAGGTTTTGGGCCCCTTGTAGTCAGGTAGATGCCCCCATTTAGCCAGACAGTGCCCCATTACCAGAATGCCTTGTAGCCAGGTATTGCCCCATTAGCCAAACCGTCCCCCCATTAGCCAGACAGTGCCCCTTGTAGCCAGGTATTGCCCCTTGTAGTCAGGTAGATGCCCCCATTAGCCAGACAGTGCCCCCATAGCAAATAAAAATAAAATAATAAAATCTAGTTACCTCACCAGGCTCCCTGCAGCGCGGCCAGGTCCGGAGGCTGCCGACTGAGTAGTCTCAGCGTCGCAGGGGATGTGAGTGCAGTCGCGCGTCACACCTCCTGCGACACTGAGGTGTATGTACAGCGCCCACCGGCATATAGGGGGAGAAGAGAGGAGGGGAACGATCCCTTCTGCTTCCTCCCTGCACAGTGAGACTTGCTGGGCAGGTGAGGCAGCCGCTTCAACCGCCTATAGGAACGGGAGGTTCGCCGACTCTGCTGGTGTGGCGGGGGGTGACCCCCATTAGCGGGAACCCCCTGCCAAAAGCGGGAGAGTTGGCATGTATGCATTAAACTGACATTGGTGATCCTGACTCCACAGGAGATTCCCCTAAATTGTGCAGTGCCAAGGTTACTGGAGGCTACATGGCCTGCTTTAATTGTGCTACTATTGAGCTCTGAAAAGTCTCTGCTGTGGCAACACATTGGGCAACACGTATGAAACCGGTCTAGGTGTAAAACTCACTTTGTTGTCCATAGCAACCAATCAGAGCGCCCCTCTCATTTTTCTAGAGCACTATATGAAATGAAAGAGGCACTCTGATTGGTTGCTATGGGAAACAAAGTGAGTTTTAGACCTAGACCGGTTTCATACATGTGGCCCATTGTTTGCAGCATTGCACCAGTCGCCTTGAAAAGATCCACCCCGATCTTCCATGGGTCATAGGTCAGGATCCATGAAAGGTAGTGGCCACTCTCTTTTTTACAAGGTGCACATCTTGGAAACATTTGCAGCAATGAAGAGAACAGCTTCTGGCCCCACAGGGCAATTAAAGATCCCGTCCAAGTCGTCACAGCTGAGGGTACCCTCTCTTTAACCCCTTACTAACATATGAATATATCATACTGTCGGTAAGAAGCTATGGAGTGGGCTTACTCGCTGAGTCGTCTTCATGCGCGGCTCTTGATTACAGCTGACACCTGTCGCTAACAGCAGGGATCTGAGCTGGCTCTGAGCCCTGCTGTTTAATGTTTTAGACACCACCGAGGTCGCGGCATCAAAATTAGTGAGGAACAATGATGTGCAGACAGAATCGTTGGGGAGCCTTGAGGCTGCCATAGCAGCTGAAAAACTAATAAAAGCTTCCATAGCCGCCATGTTATTGCTTTTATTACTTCCTGACAGACAGATATGCAGAAGGGTGTAAAAGCATTTGAGCCCCATAGTGGTTAAGTATTCCAGGGGGACTAGAAGTTGTGAAAAAAAAAGTTTCAAAATTAAAAAAGAAAAAATATTAAAAGTTCAGAACATCCTCCAATTTGACACTTTTCAAATAAAAAAATTAAAAAAGTTACATATAATTAGTATCGTAGCGTGCATAAAAATCTGATCTATTAAAAAATAACATGTATTCTGTATGCTGAACACAGCAGAAGAAGAAAAAAATTCAAGCCAAAATTGTGTTTCTTTTGGTCAGTTAATGCCCAAAAAAATTGGAATAAAAACTGATAAAAAGGTTGCATGAAACCAAAAATGGTACCAATAAAAAAAAACTACAATTCAGCCCTCCCCTCCTCAAAAAATGAGCCTTTTAAAATACTGAAACCTAATAAAAAGCCTTCATGTTTGGTTTCACCGGAATTGTACTGCAGCATACAGAAAACACTTCACTTATACCGAAGAATGAACGGCATTAAAATAAAACCCTGGAACAATGGCGCAAGTAAGTTTTTCACATTTTAACCTCCAGAACATTATATGGTGTGGTCAATGGCACCATTAAAAAGTACATCAACAAGCCCTTATAGGAATATGTAGATGAAAAAATAAAAAGTTATGGTTCTTGAAAGGTGGGGAGGAAAAAAATAAAGAGCCAAAAAATTATTACCGGGCACAGGTAAATAGTTAAGAAAAGCACAGAAGTTCTACTTGAGTTGCAAAATAACAAGAACGTCTTGACAAAACCTTGTAGAACAAATGCAGGTTTCAACTTGGTTCCAAATACTCAGAATGAAGACAATTATCTCAAGGAATTGTTACCTTGCTCCATCAGTCCATTGACTCTGGAAGTCACTGCTGGAGAATAAGTCTTGCAGTCACTTTTAAAGACAGTTGTTCTGTGCGCTGCTTACAGTGCATGAGTCTCTTTTGCAAGCCGACTCATGTTAGGGCATGTCCCCACTGCACGGGTTTTCGGGCGGTTTTTCAGGCGGTTTGCGGTTTTGCAGACCGCTTGAAAAACCGGCCGAAAATGTGCACAATTGTGCTCTATGGAAAACCCGTGCAGCAGTCCCCACTGCATGGATTTTCCACCTGGCGGTTTTTCCGCCCGCAAAACATTCTACAAGCACAATCTTCAGTCCGGTTTTTGGACGAAAAATGTGCATGTCAATGTGAAGAGGGAGGGGTTTTCTCCGCTCATTGGAGGACGGCCGCAAAACAGGACACATACCGGTCGGATAAACCGACCGGTATTTGTCCTCTGCCGTGGGAACGCGCCCTTGTGGTTGATGAACCAGACCTACTGCTGTTACATGACTCGTAGCAGGTCTCTTTTGCCTGCACACACAGTCTCAGCCGTACTCTGCACCTTTTCTTTTTCCTTCTTATTTTGTTACTTTCCCAATGCTCCTCTCATGGCAACACAGTATGGACCTTTTATTAAGATTGGGCTCTCCTTGGGTGCACACAAAGACCAGGCCTAACCTCCTAATGTCTGGAAGCCAGAAAACCATCTTCAGGGCAACTAGTACCTCCTTTGCTACAAGAAGCAAACATAATAAGGAAAACGGGTAGATGCAAACAGGAAAGACAAAATGAAGCACAGGGTGGAATAGCGTATCCCCTCTTACATTCAGCATAAAGAATACATTCTGTTTTATATTATGCAGAGTGTTGGATCTCAGATTGTTACTGCAACTAAATATAAAAGCAGCTGTGGCAAAAGCAATATGAAACCTGTGGCCAACAACCTGCTACAGTGATATAATACAAAATTTCCTTTCTGTCACTTCCTGATGATAACTGGCTCAAATGTGCTGAAACCAAAAACCTGTAATCTCATCTTCTAATCGCAGCAGGTAAGGATTCAGCCAACCAGTTTCACAACTAATATGTGGAAACTGGAGAAATCCTGTCCTTGTTAAACTCCTCATAAATTGTGGTGAAGAAGAACATTCTGTGGTTTGCTGGGACTAAGGCCATGTCCCCAATGCACGGGTTTTCGGCCGGTTTTTCAGCCGGTTTGCGGTTTTTTTTGACCGCCTGAAAAACCGGCCGAAAATGAGCACAATTGTGCTCTATGGATAACCTGTGCAGCAGTCCCCACTGCACGGGTTTTCCGCCCGGCGGCAAAACATTGTAGAAGCACAATCTTCCGCCCGGTTTCCGGACGGAAGATGTGCTTCTCAATGGGAGGGGGGAGGGCTGTTCTCCGCTAATCGCGTAGAAAAGCCGCCCCCCCCCCCCGCGGCCGTGGGGACGGGCGCAAAACAGGACAAATACCGGCCGGCAAACCGGCCGGTATTTGTCCACTGCCGTGTGGATGCGCCCTAAGGCTTATTTTTATTTACTTTTTCTGATTCCTAGTGTAGCCATGCTAATCACACTGCTTCACTAGCTATACTATTCAGTAGCTATAGTATCAGGGTATGTTCACTCGGCATACTTTGGCGCCAAATTGTGAGAAAAAATTTGTCGCGTATTGCGCTTTATAAACGGCGAAATGCATGCTGCATCGTCTTCCCCGACATACAATACAATCGAATTGTACGTTCGGGGAGAGAAGTGACATGTGAATTGTTCGCGCCGCTGACAGTGCATGTCTATGGGGCCGGCCGAGTGCTTTGTGAGTACACGCTTCCAAAAAGCCATGTGAACATTCCCTTAGACGCACAGTGACATCAAAAGTCATAAAAGACTGCAAAGTTACAATGTATAGTGAAAAATGTTGTTTTCAGGGTGGAAGTGCAAAGTTCAGGTGTAGCATAGCCATGTAACGCATACGGCGAGTTGCATTTGTGTTTTTAGTTGGCGCCATTTGTGGCCGTACAAATTTTTCAGTCAAGGTTGGCAAAACGGCACGGCCATTAACAAAGCTAGCCAATTATTCATTTTAACAAAGTTATTGGCCATGTGTTTTTGCCAGCAGTGACTAGCACATTCAAGCGGCCACTAATCAAGACAATTAAAATCACAGGTAGAGCACGCCACGTGGTTTTAGGTTGTGTTACAGCAACCTTTCCTAGTTAACATTTGAGACTTCCACCACGTACACTGTAGTCATTTTTTGGTGCTCTTTTTTAAGCCAACACAAAGCAAAATGTTAAAATGGATGTGACATCTTATGGAAAAACTCTCTTTTCAGCTTAAATGATCACTTATGTGGTTTTACTTCCAGATGCTTCGCATGGCAATTATAGGTATAATTTTGAATTTGTAGTACTTTTAGTTTTCTTAAAAATAGAAATAATGAAAGAGTTCATGCTAAAATGACCAGATTCACTTGTAAATATACAGTATCTCACAAAAGTGAGTACATTCCTCACATTTTTGTAAATATTGTTGTCACGATCCGCCTGGGATTGTGCTCATTTTAGGCCTTTAACCCTCGGGGTTGTTCTGGGTTTGCCATGCATTCCAGCACAGCAATAGTTAATCAGCCTGTGAGCACTCTCCCAAGTAGAGCTCATCTGTTATCTGACCCACCTATATAGCCCTGCCTCTGTGGTTCATCTGAGATTTTCCTGACTCACCTGGATATGCTGGTGTCCTGCCTGGTGTTCTGTTCAGTTTCTTATTTGCTCTCAGTCCACCTGGACTTCTGTTTTGCTTAGTTATTATCTGTTTTGTTCCTGGATCCTTGTTTTTCCTCCCCACCCCCGTCCCCACCCCCTTTGTGTACTAAGTTTTTCTTTGTGCTATTGTACATTTTTGTTTTTCAATAAAGCCTTTTTTTCCTACAACAACTTGACAATTGTATTATATCTGTTCACGGGACAACACTGAAAATATGACACTTTGATACAATGTAAAGTCATCAGTGTACAGCTTGCATAACCGTTTAAATTTGGTGTGCCATCAAAATATTACATAATCAGTGTAGAAAACGCTGGCAACAAAAGTGAATAGGACCCTAAGTGAAAATGGACTAATTGTACCCAATTTGCCATTTCCCTCCACAGTGTCATGTGACTCGTCTTAGGTGTGATAGGGGAGCCAGTTTGTTAAATTTGATATTATCACTCCCACACTTTCTCATACTGGTGTCTGGAAGTTCAAACATGGCACCTCATGGCAAAGAACTCTCTGAGAATCTGAAAAAAAAGAATTGTTGCTCTACATAAAGATGGCCTAGGCTATAAGAAGATTGCCAATGCTGCACACTAAATCAATTTAGTCTGCAAGTCTGTCATCTGAAAAGGAAGTCTCTTGTAAGTATGATGCACAAGAAAGTCCGCACATAGTTTGCTGAAGACAAGCAGACTAAGGATATGGATTACTGGACCCATGTCTTATGGTCTGATGAGACTAAGATAAACTTATTTTGTTCAGATGGTGTCAAGCTTGTGGCGGCAGCCAGGTGACGAGTACAAAGACAAGGGTGTCTTGCCTACAGTCAAGCTTGACCATGGGAGCATCATGGTATGAGGCTGCATGAGTGCGGCTGGCTCTGGAAGGCTACTGTTCATTGAGGGAACCATGAATGCCAACATGTACTGCGACATACTGAAGTAGAGCATGATCCCCTCCCCTCAGAAACTGGCCGCAGGGCCCAACACATGATAAAGAACCCAAACACACCTCCAAGACAACCACTGCCTTGCTAAAAAAAAAATAAGGATAAAGGTGCTGGACTGGCCAAGCAGGTCTCCAGTCCTAACCCCTATTGAGCATCTGTGGAGAGTCCTAAAATGAAAAGGTGGAGGAGCGCAAGTTCTCTAACATCCGCCAGGTCCGTGATGTTGTCATGTAGGAGGGGAAGAGGATTCCAATAACAACTTGTGAAGCTCTAGCGAACTCCATGCCCCAGGGAGCTAAGGCAGTGCTGGAAAATAATGGTGGTTACACAAAATATTGACCCTTTGGGCACAATTTGTCCATTTTCACTTAGGGGTGTACTCACTTTTGTTGCCAGCGGTTTAGACATTGATGCCTGTGTGTTGAGTTATTTTGAGGGCACACAGAATTTACACTGTTATACAAGTTTTACACTGACTACTTTACATTGAATCAAAGTGTCATATCTTCAGTGCTGTCTCATGAAAAGATATAACACAATTGTCAGGTTGTTGTAGGAAAAAAGGGGCTTTACTGAAGAATAAAAACATACAACACAAAGAAAAACATAGTACACAAGTGGTGGATCCTTGGTGACGTGGGGTTTAAAAAACGAGTCCAGGAACAAAAGAGATAATAACTAACCAAAGCAGAAGTCCAGGTGGCCAGAGAGCAAATAGGAAACTGAACAGAACACCAGGCAGGACACCAGCATATCCAGGTGAGTCAGGAAAATCTCAGGTGCCCGACAGAGCCAGAGGCAGGGCTATATAGATTGGTCAGATAACAGACAAGCTCTACCTGGGAGAGTGCTCAGAGGCTGAGTTTTTTGCCATGCTAAGGGTGCTTTCACACGGTGCGGTTTTGGTGCGTTTTTTTGGATGCGTTTTTTGTGCAACAATGTATAGCATTAATTGTTGTGTCTTCCTGCACAAAAAAGGTTTAAATAGATATAATCTGTTTTTGGATATACTTACATTTGATTCTTTTATGTCTAGCAGGAAATGCTGGCCCATCATAACAGATTGAGGATGCTATATTGAACACATGTAGTTTATTTGTAAGTGATATACAGTATAAATAATATAGGGGGGTCAATATTTACGCAGTTACATTTGTGTTTTTGTTAACATCACGGTTCCACTCATTGCTAGGCATGGTTTCCTTCTTATCACTGCTGCACAGATGAAAGGTTGCTAGGTCAGTAACATTGTCAAACTGTGAAATTAACAATGGCCGCACCAGTATTCAAATACTTTTGTTGCAATGGAGTGTATACAACTTGATTAAAAAATTCACAAAAGATTGCACAAGTGTAAAGTCTGTAGTTTGAAGCAAACCTTTCCACATACTACTCCCCATACTTTTGATGTCCTTTAGAAACTCAAGATTTAGATATTGCTTCACCCTCCATATAGACCTGATCTTGCTCCTTCACACTATCATCTGATTAATTTACTCAAGGACACATTAGAGGGGGTCTTCTCACCATGCTGCTCACTGAGTCTCAAGCAGCTTTGCATTCACTCTGGTCTTGCCAGGATGTGGGTGGTTCTATAACAGTGATAAGAAAATGGAGCTTCTGTATAACTAGCTGAGACGTTACAAAGATATAAATGTAGTAGATTAATTTTCAGTAAACAAAGTTAAAAGTGCTCCGAGGAGTGAAAACAATTGCTTATATGTAAACAAAAGATAATTTTATTAGAGATAATGATTCTGCGCAGAGAGTGAGCTCCCTTCATGATGACTCCCTGCTGTGTCTGTCTAATCAGAGAGAAATGGTTGTAACCAGAGAAACCTGTGTGTACTCAGAGCAAATAAAATCTCTTATGACCAATGTAAAATCAAAAGACTAATATATTTCATAAAAGTGTTCAATTACCTGTCCCTAAATGTTGAAAGCTAATCTTTGTAAGAAGAAACTCCGTTTAACCTCTTCCCAACATGGGACGTACCAGTACTTCCTGCAGATTGTGAGGGCTCACAAGTGACTCACGATCCTGACATGGAACAAGCGGTATATTACCGCTGGCCTCATGCTGCATCACCCGTGGCTGGCGTACGCTCCGGGTGATTAACCCCTTAGCCGCCACAATGTATTACCATCGCTGCTGCCAAGATGTGCTGCGATTGCGCTGCTACAGTGAATACCTGACAGTCTGGGAGTGTTTAAAGAAACACTTCCTGGCTGTCTGTGATGTCACGAATGCCCCGCAATACATTATGGGCATTGCCAGGCATGGTGAGTGACAGTCACCATGGAGACACGTACACAGCAGCAATGCTGTGTACTGTTGTCTATTGTATTAGGGATCTACAGATCACTGACAAAATTCCTCTATGGGGGAAAGTGAATAAATGTGAAAAAGTAAAAAAAAAAAAAGTAAAACACAAACACGAAAAATAAAATAAAAACACCGTCCTTTTCCCATTTACAAATGCCAATCACCCGACAAAAGATCAAAAATATATAAAGTTCGCATATTTGGCATCGCCGCGTAATCTGTCATGTTAATTAACCCACACGGTAAAAGCCCTAAAAAAAATCCTGCAGCACATAAAATGGAATAAAAAGCGATCAAAAACTCATATAAACACCAATGTGGAACCAATTAAAGCATCAGTCCATCCCGCAAAAAAAGCGCTTAAACAGCTCTGCATACAGAGAAATAAAAAAGTTATAGCTGTCAGAAGATAGCAATATATAAATGTTGTTTTACACAGTAAAAACTTTTTTGAAGCACTTCAGCATAAAAAAACTATATAAATTGGGTATCGCCATAATCGTATAGACCCAAAGAGTAAAACTAACTTGTCATATATACTGCACAGTGAACGCTGTTAAAAATAAAAAAAAACTCTACTAGGATTGCAGTATTTTCTTCACCTTGCCTTAAAAAACGGTTTTAAAAACGAATTTTAAAACAGATCTAAAAGCCCCCAAAAATGATACTAATAAAACCATCAACTGATCCCACAAAAAACAAGCCCCTACAAATCTCCGTACACAGAAAAAAAAAGAAGTTATGGCTCTCAGACTCTGTCGATGTAAAAACGTGTTTGCCTTTTTGAATAAAAGTGTTTATTTTTGTAAAATCAGTAAAACAATGAAAAAATACAAATTGGGTATCGCTGTGATCGTATCGACCTTCTGAGTAAAGCTAGGAAGTCATTTATACGGTGACCCCTGTAAATAATAAAAAAAAATTACCAGAATTGCTGTATATTGTTCAAAACATCTCACAAAAACATTAATAAAAAGTGTCATATGCAACCCATAATGGTACCTAAAAAATGTCAAAACCCAAAAAAAGGCCATACCACTCAGACAAAAGGGCAATTTTTATACACATTTCTATTGTGTAAGAGTAATAAAACATAGAAAATTATATAAAATTTATATATATTACTTGAAGAATAGATGGGCACCAAGAGGTTAATTTAAGTGGACAACCGCTTCAAATTCACAGCAGCAATGGAACCTTCAGTATCTGCTTATATCGAGTGGTGCTCAGCCCAACAGTGAGACTGTAGTAATCCAAAATAGTAGAAAAGAACATGAGGCGGCACTCACCCGTTCAATATTCAGTTCCTTTTTTCACAACAACAGCATAAAAACAGACCGGGATGGATGGCCATAGAACGCCAACGATCGTTTCGCACGTACACTCCCTCGTTGCCGTACGTCACTCAAACAACGGCAACAATCTTGTAACATCACCATACACAAAACAAATTACTTACAAAACATGCAACATATTACATCTATAAAAACACATAGAGGAGACAAAGTTATAAAAATGAAGAAAGATCATTCCTATCATTTAATCCCAGCACTCCTAAAGCTTCAGTGCGCCATATCCACTGTGCCTCACACTGAAGGAGTCGAGTGTGCCGGACGACTCCGTTTCTTGGGGTAAATACCCTTTGTATACCTGCAAATGAGATCACAGATGTATCATCATTATGGACTTCATTCAAATGAGATAAAAATCTAGGAGCCTGCCTTCTTACTTTTTACCGAATATAAATGCTCCCTAATTCTTTTAAATAATGGGCGAATTGTCTTGCCTATATAAAAGAAGCCACAAGTGCACCACATAACATATACTACAAAATTTGAACGACATGTTATAAATTCATTGACAGTCTGTGTAACTCCTCCTATCTTTAATACTTTACCCGTAACCATTTTATCACAGAAGAAGCAGGTACCGACCCTATGATTACCTTTTGGACCGGAATTGGAGAGCCAATTACTGTTAGTACTATTTGTTAACCTCCCCTGCACTAGTTCATCTCTCAAATTACAGCATCTACGAAAAGTGACAATTGGAGCTTGACTTGTCTTCTGCTGTAAGTCTATGTCATTTTTCAATATGTGCCAATTGTTCCTTATGGCACTCCTTATAATATCAGACACATTACTAAACTGAAAAGAAAAGATCGGTCTCTCATTATTACTTTTAATACGTCTTTTAAACAAAATCTGTTTACAATCCTGATTTATCGCTTTTGAGAAAGCGATACATTTCTAAGCTCCCCCTAATGTCGTAAAAAAAAGATGTTTAAAAAATTATGACAACCTACAGTAGACATATGGTAGATGCTAGTTATAAACTATTTTGAGTGTAATTACTATCTGTTTTACATGCAGAAATTTTTGGAATTTGAAAATGGCAAATTTTTCCAAATTTTCACAAATAAACAAGGATTGTATGGACCAAAATTTCTTACTATCTTTAAGCACTATGGGCCACATGTATGAAAACTCTCTCAGTCTAAAACTCACTTTGTTGCCCATAGCAACCAATCAGAGCGCCTCTTCATTTTTCCAGAGCACTATATGAAATGAAAGGGGAGCTCTGATTGGTTGCGATGGGCAATAAAGTGAGTTTTAGACCTAGACAGTTTTCATACATGTCACCCAATGTGTCATAAGAAAACAATCTATGAATCACATGAATAGGTAAAAGTGTCAAAAAGTTATTGTCAAAAAGGGCGACACGTATGAAGGAAGGCGCGTCGAAGTGAATAGTCGAGTCTCATTTTCAGTGTATAATGCGCCTGATGTATGAAAGTGGTTTTTGTGCGTTCTTAAATGGTGTGTAAAGTTCGACGCACCTCAGCTATGAGTTGGGCGCATTACAGAACTTAGGTGCATTAGTATTGCGCCTAACGTATGTGGAATAAAGGGTGAGAGGAGCAAAAATACATTTCACATTTAATGTAGTCAAAATTAAAATTTTAATAATCTGAACAACATAATCAGTGGGTTATTTAATGTAAAATTAGTTTAAGATTCTATTAATTTTATATACATTTTATAGGAGATATTATATATTTTTAGATTAATTTTATATGATCACATTTTTCATTAGATTTAGATAATTACCGTATATACTCGAGTATAAGCCGAGTTTTTCAGCACAAAAAATGTGCTGAAAAATCCCCCCTCGGCTTATACTCGAGTCACTGTCGGTGCTCGGGCGCTGCGATGGCCCGTGCGCCGACAGGGATGCTTCAGTTATATGCGGCTCCTCAGGGAGCGCATATAACTGAAGGCCGAGTCAGCTTACAGCGTTCAGGCGCTACGGTGGCCCGTGCGCTGTCAGCTATCTCTTCCCCTGCACGCGACTCCTCCGGAGCGCACACAGGAAAAGAGATACCACTGCGGAGCAGAGAGCGAGCGCCCGGAGTTTCCGGTACAGGCGGCGTGTGTCATCACGCTGCATGCGTGGCCTGATGACGTCACCCGCCTGTGCCGAGAAGACCGAGGAGCGCGCCCGGGAGACGGAGCAGCGGGGAGCGAGGTAAGTGGTTGTTTTAAAACGATGCCTATACCTGCCTAGTACTGCCTATACCCTGCCTATACCTGCCCTATACCTGCCTAGTACTATCTATACCTGCCTATACCTGCCTAGTACTATCTATACCTGCCTAGTACTGCCTATAGCCTGCCTATACCTGCCTAGTACTGCCTATACCTGCCTAGTAATGCCTATACCTGCCTAGTAATGCCTATGCCTGCCTAGGGGACCTATACCTGCCTATAGCCTGTCTAGGGGGACCTATGCCAGCCTATACCCTGCATATACCTGCCTAGGTGACCTATATCTGCCTATAGCCTGTCTAGGGGGACCTATGCCTGCCTATAGCCTGCCTAGGCGACCTATACCTGCCTATAGCCGGCCTAGGGGGACCTATACCTGCCTATACCAGCCTATAACGACCTATACCTGCCTATACCCTGCCTATGAAGACCTATACCTGCCTATGGGGGCAATTGCCTGCCTATAGCCTGGCTAGGGGGACATATAGCTGCCTATACCAGCCTATAGGATACATTAAACTGCCTATACATGCCTATAACCTGCCTATGGGGGACATTAAACTGTCTATACCAGCCTATATCTGCCTATGGGGGACATTAAACTGCCTATAACGGCCTATGGGGGACATTAAACTGCCTATGTAATTTTATTGGTATCTATTTTTATTTTTAAAATTCACCAGTAGCCTCTGCATTTTCCACCCTAGGCTTATACTCGAGTCAATAACCTTTCCCAATTTTTGTGGCAAAAGTAGGTGCCTCGGCTTATACTCGGGTCGGCTTATACTCGAGTATATACGGGTAAATTGTATATAGTTTGATTATTATAATAAATAACTTTTTATTATTGTACTGGTTTAAGTTGAGAAATGAGGGACATTTTTGCCCCTTACAGCAAATCTAGCTTCACTTCGACTCTTCGGGCTCAGGCAGACCACAGTGAAATAGGTCTGCCTGTCGGAGCAGTAATGCGCCTAGTTATACATTCATATATGTGTCTAATCTTATGAATGTGGTGCGACACACCTCCATAACCCCCCCAGAACATCCCTTCATGTTAGGCGCATTCAAAAGTGTCAAGTCTTACGAACAATGCGTCTAACACATATGTTAGGTGCATTAGACATCATAGTCGGCTCACTTAGGTGCATTGCACGCCAGAAAAAGGGTGGAAAGCCCTTTCATACATGTGGCCCAAAGTGTCAAATTTCAAATATTGGGCTCTGTCAGGAAGACCAAAACTGTCTGCAGCGTTAAGGGGCTAATGGGTTGTTGATCCACCTCAGTATAGCTTACCTCGAAGGTCATTAAATGGATACCAAAGGCGTACTGTGGCAATATGTCCAGCTATAGAAGTCATAAGTGAAGGGAATGCTAGATTTCAGTTAGAGGTTAGAGAAAATTAAGTTAATAAGTACATTTTGTTTTCAATTCAATTCTGTGGACCTCTAGTTAACAGTCCCACTTCTAGATGATTACTTAAATAATTTTAAGCAAATAGTAGTGGCCATGATGTGTGCACTAATACTCTATATATTCCAGGTAAACCTATTAAATATCTATATACAGTACCCACACAGTATAAGGATCTACTTATGTGTTTGCTGTGCCTGTCACACACTGTGATGGTGTACATATCTGTTGCATGCCACTGAATAAGTATACAGTAGCATATACGATTAATGGGCTCTCATGTAACAAAATAAATAAACAAAGACACGTTTTATGTGTATAAATATATATATATATATATATATATATATATACAGTGGGTACCAAAAGTATTCAGACCCCTTTACAATTTTTCACACTGTTTCATTGCAGCCAATTGGTGAGATCAAAAAAGTTCATTTTTTTGCTCATTAATGTACACTCTGCACCCCATCTTGAAAGAAAAAATAACAGAAACGTAGATATTTTTGCAAATTTATCAATCAAAGCAATCGTGAGAGGAGAGCCATTGTGCGAGGTGTAAAGAAGAACCTCAAGATCACTGTGGCTGAGCACCAGAGATGCAGTAGGGAGATGGGAAAAAGTTCCACAAAGTCAATTATCGCTGCAGCCTCCACCAGTCGGGGCTTTATTACAGAGTGTGCCGACGGAAGCCTCTCCTCAGTGCAAGACATCTGAAAGCCGCATAAAGTTTGCAAGATAACACATGAAGGACTGCCAGACTATTAAAAATTAAATTTATCTGGTCTGATGAGACGAAGATTGAACTTTTTGGTGCTAATCGTAAGCGGTATATGTGGAGAAAACCAGGCACTGCTCATCACCTGCCCAATACAATCGCAACAGTGAAACATGGTGGTGGCAGCATCATGCTATGGGGGTGTTTTTCAGCTGCAGGGACAGGACGACTGGTTGCAATTGAAGGAAAGATGAATGCGGCCAAGTACAGAGATATTGAGGATGAAAACCTCTTCCAGAGAGCTCTGGACCTCAGACTGGGCCAAAGGTTCATCTTCCAACAAGACAATGAACCTAAGCACACAGCTAAAATAACAAAGCAGTGGCTTCAGAACAACTCTGCGCCTATTCATGACTGGCCCAGCCAGTCCTGACCTAAACCCAATTGAGCAGACTTGAAAATGGCTGTCCACCAACGTTCACCATCCAAACTGAGGGAACTGGCGAGGATCTGCAAGTAAGAAAGGCAGACAATCCCCAAATCCAGGTGTGAAAAACTCATGGCTGTACTAGATCAAAGGGTGCTTGTACTCAATACTGAGCAAAGGGTCTGAATACTTAAGATCAAGTGATAGTTCAGTTTTCTTGTTTAATAAATTTGCAAAGATATCTACATTTCTGGGTTTTTTTTTCTTTCAAGATGGGGTGTATATTAATGAGCAAAAAAGATTAACTTTTTTTGATCTTACCAAATGGGTGCATTGAAACAAAGAGTGAAAAATTTTAAGTGGTCTCAATACTTTCTGTACCCACTGTATACATTATATATATATATATATATATATATATACACACACACAGTGGGGAAATAAAGTATTTAGTCAGCCACCAATTGAGCAAGTTCTCCCACTTAAAAAGATGAGAGAGGCCTGTAACTGACATCATAGGTGGACCTCAACTATAGTTTCATAGTTTGTAAGGCCGAAAAAAGACAAGACGTCCATCCAGTTCAGCCTGTTGTGCTAAGGTGTTGATCCAGAGGAAGGCAAAAAAAACAATGAGGTAGAAGCCAATTGTCCTCATTTTAGGGAAAAATTCCTTCCCGACTCCAATCTGGCAATCGGAAAAATCCCTGGATCAATGACCCCTCTCCAGAATCCTAGACACTATAACTTGTTATATTATTACGCTCCAGAAATGCATCCAAACCCTTTTTGAACTCTGTTAGTGAAGTCACTATGACAAGTTCCTCTGGCAGAGAGTTCCACAGTCTCACTGCTCTTACAGTAAAGAATCTCTTATTATGTTTATGTAGAAACTTTCCCCAAGACGTAGAGGATGCCTCCTTGTTCTAGATACAGCCCTGGGTATAAATAAATCTTGGGAGAGATCTCTATATTGACCTTTGATGTATTTAAACATATTTATTATGTCCCCCCGAAGCCGTCTTTTCTCTAAACTAAATAACCCTAATCTTGCTAATCTTTCTGGGTATTGTAGTCCACCCAGTCCTTTCATTATTTGTCGCCCGCCTTTGTACCTGTTCAAGCTCTACAATGTCTTTCCTGTGCACTGGTGCCCAAAACTGATCACAATATTCCATGTGTGGTCTAACCAGTGACTTGTATAATGGGAAAATAATGTTCTCATCATTTGCATCTATGCCCCTTTTAATGCACCCCTTTGATCCTATTTGCCTTGGCAGCTGCTGTCTGACACTGGCTGCTACAATTAAGTTTACTGTCCACCAGGATTCCATGTCCTTCTCCATGTCACTTTTACCAGCCTTTTTCCATTTAACATGTAGTCATGTAATGAATTTTTCCTCTCCATGTGCATAACCTTGATTTATCTGTGTTAAACCTCATCTGCCAAGGCCTCCAACTTATCCAGATCCTTTGTAATAACACATTATCCTCTATTGTGTTGATTACTTTACAGAGCTTAGTATCATCTGCAAAGATCGATATTCTACTGTGCAATCCATGTGTAAGATCGTTAATGAAAATGTTGAAGAGGATAGGGCCCAATACTGACCCTTGTGGTACCCCACTAGTAACAGCAATCCAGTCAGAGTATGTACCGTTAATTACTACCCTTTGTTTTCTATCAGTGAGCCAGTTGCTTACCCACTTGCACACATTTTCCCCCAGTCCAAGCATTCTCATTTTATTTACCAACCTTTTATGTGGCACCGTATCAAATGCTTTAGAAAAATCTAGATATATTACATCCAGTGCCTCACCCCGATCCAGTCTAGCACTGACTTCCTCATAGAAGCTGATGAGATTAGTCTGACAGGACCGATCCTTCATAAAACCATGCTGGAACGGCGTTATACATTTATTTTCAGTGAGATACTCCAGGATAGCATCTCTGAGAAAACCTTCAAACATTTTACCTACAACAGAGGTCAAACTTACCAGCCTATAGTTTCCTGGATCACTTTTTGACCCCTTTTTGAATATTGGCACCACATTTGCTATGCGCCAATCCTTTGGGACATACCCCGTTATTAGACAGTCCATAAATATTAAGAATAGGGGCCTATCTATGACATCACTTAACTCCCTTAGGACACGTGGGTGTATGCCATCTGGACCTGGGGATTTGTCTATTTTAATCTTCTTAAGACGGAGCTGCACTTCTTCCTGGGTTAGACAAGAAACTTTTAAGTTGGAGTTTACCTCATCCCTCTGTTCAACAGGAAGCTCATCCTCCTCGGTAAATACAGTGGAGAAAAAAGTGTTTAATAGGTTTGCTTTCTTCTCATCGCCCTCTACTGTCTCTCCCTCAGTATTTTTCAAAGGGCCAACATTTTCTGTTTTAATCTTTTTACTATTTATATAGTTAAAAAATATTTTGTGGTTAGTGTTACTTTCTATAGCGATACATCTTTCCGTCTCCAGCTTTGCTTCCTATGACAGACAAAATGAGAAAACAAATCCAGAAAATCACATTGTCTGATTTGGAAAGAATTTATTTGCAAATTATTGTGGTCACCTAGGTGGTCACCTACAAACAGGCAAGATTTCTGGCTCTCACAGACCTGTAACTTCTTCATTTAGAGGCTCCTCTGTCCTCCACTCATTACCTGCAGTAATGGAACCTGTTTGAACGTGCTATCAGTATAAGACACCTGTCCACAACCTCAGTCACACTCCAAACTCCACTTTGGTGAAGACTAAAGAGCTGTCGAAGGACACCAGAAACAAAATTGTAGCCCTGCACCAGGCTGGGAAGACTGAATCTGCAATAGGCAAGCAGCTTGGTGTGAAAAAAATCAACTGTGGGAGCAATAATTAGAAAATGGAAGACATACAAGACAACTGATAATCTCCCTTGATCTGGGGCTCCATGCAAGATCTCACCCCGTGGGGTCAAAATGATCACAAGAACAGTGAGCAAAAATCCCAGAACCACACGGGGGGAACCTGGTGAATGACCTGCAGAGAGCAGGTCATTCTGAAGTTTGAGATTTTCCTATGTCTGAACATAGAAATGTCAGCTACAGTAGGAAGTTAATGCGCTCAAGCTGTCAAGCTCGACAAAGGGGGAGCTGAGAGGACGCAGTGAGTTCTGCCTGAGATCTACTGTTTCCAGAAGCATGAACAATACGGCTGTTTGCAAGTAAGAGTGTTGTAACAGTTGTGCAGTCAAAAAGGCATAGAAAGCAGCAGAAGGTAGGCTGAATGCCCCGGTGCCAATGTATTTTTACTCCCGGTAAAAGACTGTACTACTATAAGATACCACAGCGTGTGAGTAAGACTATGGGCGACATGTATGAATCTCGCCGCGTCGGAGCGCACCTTTCCGCCATTTTTCCGTCGAAATTTGCGTCTGATTTATGTCGGCGCCGGGGCGCGCTCATACATACCATGTAAAGTCCACCGCACCTCGCCAGTGTGTGAGGCGCAGTGCGGGACTGCGCCTAAGATTCCTCGCCCGAGGTAGTGCGATTATACATGCGGGGAAAAGTTCACCGGGCCTCGCCAGTGTGTGGGGCACAGTGCGAGACTTAGGCGCAGTGCGGGACTGCGCCTAAGATTCGCCGCGCGAGGTAGTGCGATTATACATGCGGGGAAAAGTTCACCGCGCCTCGCCAGTGTGTGAGGCACAGTGCGGGACTTAGGCGCAGTGCAGGACTGCGCCGAACATGTATTCCGATTCAGGACAGGCTGGAAAACAGCGAGAAATCATTAAAGATGTCCGTGCGGAGTATGAATCAAAAAATCGCCTTTATAAAGGCATACAACATTCTTTGAAAAAGAGCTCAAACCTACTAAAAAATACATAAATAAAATCACTTTCCAAAAATCAAGAACGGCGCTACATCGGGAATTTGGATATTGTAAATTGCCGGGAAATACAGTAATTCAAATTCTGTAAGCTATTCTCATTGGTCGGCAGAAGCCAGCCAATCAGAATAGGAGCGACAGTGAACCATTATAACCTATGGAGAACTATTGACCAATCAAAATCAAAGGCGGGACAGTTCAAAATACAGTAAAAATGCAGAAAAGAGCTGATTGGTTGAGCTAGCTGGGGCTTGGCAATCCTGGCCAATCAGAATAGGAGCGACAGGGACCCATTATAACCTATGGAGAAGTTAGAACCAATCAAAATCAAAGGCGGGACAGTTCAAAATACAGTAAAAATGCAGAAAAGAGCTGATTGGTTGAACTAGCGGGGGCTTGGCTATCCTGGCCAATCAGAGCGCGAGCTACTTGTCCCTTTGTAGTCTATGGAGAGATCGGGGCAATGAATTCTCGGCGCTCAGCGCCGTGCGGCATGGAGTATGATAAAAAAAAACATTTAAAGTGTAAAATATTCTCTGAAAAAGAGCTGAAACCTTCTATAAACATAAATCAATTAAATCCCGAACAACGCATTTGTCGCCGAGACCGGCGCTATATAAGGAATTGGGATATAGAGAATTGCCGTGAAATACAGTAATTCAAATTGTTTAAGCTCTTCTCATTGGTTGGCAAAAACCAGCCAATCAGAATAGGAGCGACAGTGAACCATTAAAACCTATGGAGAAGTATGGACCAATCAAATTCAAAGGCGGGACAGATCAAAATACAGTAAAAATGCAGAAAAGAGCTGATTGGTTGAGCTAGCGGTGGCTTGGCTATCCCGGCCAATCAGAGCGCGAGCTACTTTCTCATAGAGTTCTATGGGGAAAAGAAATGCAGAGCGAGCTCTGTTTGTGATTGGCTAGCTTAAAAGAGGCGCGGTTATATGGACCAATGGGAGAGCGAGCGACGCTCCTATGGGTTTTCCAATGCAATCTGGAATAAAACTGTACATGGCTGAAGTCAAATGATAAGACTACAGAAGTTGTACCGATGTGTACATAAAATGAACAATAATATGGGGGTAAAGAAAAAAAATATTAATTCAATAAAATCATGTTTATTTCTTTCTTTTTGTTACACCCATACTATTGATCCTTGGCTAACGAAAATAAAGAAATAAACCTGATTTTATTGAATACATTTTTTTTTCTTTACCCCCATATTATTGATCATTTTATATACACATCGGTACAACTTCTGTAGTCTTATCATTTGATTTCAGCCATGTACAGTTTTATTCCAGATTGCATTAGAAAACCCATAAGAGCGTCGCTCGCTCTCCCATTGGTCCAAATAACCGCGCCTCTTTTAAGTTAGCCAATCACAAACAGAGCTCGCTCTGCATTTCTTTTCCCCATAGAACTCTATGAGAAAGTAGCTCGTGCTCTGATTGGCCGAGATAGCCAAGCCCCCACTAGCTCAACCAAAAAGATCTTATCTGCATGTGTACTGTATTTTGTACTGTCCCGCCTTTGAATTTTAATGGTCCATACTTCTCCATAGGTTTTAATGGTTCATGTCGCTCCTATTCTGATTGGCTGGTTTCTGCCGACCAATGAGAAGAGCTTAAACAATTTGAATTACTGTATTTCCCGGCAATTCTCTATATCCCAATTCCTTATGTAGCACCGGTCTCGGCGACAAATGTTTTGTTCGGGATTTAATTGATTTATGTTTATAGAAGGTTTCAGCTCTTTTTCAGAGAATATTTTACACTTAATAAAAATTATTTTTTTAATCATACTCCATGCCGCACGGCGCTGAGAGCTGAGATTTCATTGCCCCGATCTCTCTATAGACTACAAAGGGACAAGTAGCTCGCTCTCTGATTGGCCGAGATAGTCAAGCCCCCGCTAGTTCAACTAATCAGCTCTTTTCTGCCTTTTTACTGTATTTTGAACTCTCCCGCCTTTGATTGGTTCTAACTTCTCCACAGGTTATAATGGGTCCCTGTCGCTCCTATTTTGATTGGCCAGGATTGCCAAGCCCCCGCTAGCTCAACCAATCAGCTCTTTTCTGCATTTTTAGTGTATTTTGAACTGTCCCGCCATTGATTTTGATTGGTCAATAGTTCTCCATAGGTTTTAATGGTTCACTGTCGCTCCTATTCTGATTGGCTGGTTTATGCCGACCAATGAGAATACCTTACAGAATTTGAATTACTGTATTTCCCGGCAATTTCCAATATCCTAATTCCTGATATTGCGCCGATCTACATTTTTGGAAAGTGTTTTTTTTTTAATTATTTTTTTTTTTTTGATGTTTGAGCTATTTTTTATGTTATTGTTTTACGCCTTTATAAAGGAGATTTTTTTGGAATCATACTCCATGCCGCACGGAGCTGAGCGCCGAGATTTCTGCCTGTCGGAGCTGCCGAGCGCTGCATTGCGCCGCACTTTGCCGACTCGCGATCGTACATGCCTCGGGGTTTTCGAGCACGCCGCGTCCCGCCCGGAACGCCTACACCGCGCCCACTGCACGCCCCTTCATGTGAGGCGCAGCCGAAAGTGGCGAACGCTGCGCCTAACATCGCATCCCTGCGTCCGACAGGGGATTCTAGCCGGGTGAGGCGCAGAAAACGCCAAAAAAACCGGCAAAAACCCGTTAACTGTCCCCTATTTTTTTAAAATCATTTTGGGCTACCCCACACCCTTAAACGCAGCCCCTCCAGCGTTGGGAAACTACAACCCCACTGAATTTATATAATCTATAACGGGGAAGATAATTTTATTTTCCCAAAACACTGGAGGCTCAGTTTGAGGCCTGGCCCTACCCCTAAGGAGATTGTTATGTGCAATGGATAATAAATACATTTGAAATTGAGAATTTTTAAAAAAATGTTTTTGCCTGTGTACTTTTGGGGTCGGTTTAAACCTTCAAGAAAACTTAATACCCTGAAAAGGCGAAAAAAAAATTTGCATCTAAAACCGCATCACGGAAAAAAAAACGCATTGTGAAACTCGTGCAATAGCATATCATTGGAGTACATGTAATCACCTATCGGGGGCACATTGTGCGCCCGGTGGCAGTAATATATTTAATCCATCAATGCACTTTGCCGACGGGGGCGCACAGCGCACCATATTTAGGAATGCACTCTGGTATGCGGACGGGATTACCTCCAGTGAGTGTTAGACAAAAGGGTCAAAGAAAGCGCGATATAGTGAAACACTGTTAGGTTAGTAGTTATTTACATGCAGGATTATGCTCACCCACAATACTCAGCTCGTACACAAAAATAGTCCGTCCCCAAACGGGAAAAGAAGCTCTGCTCACAGACTTGGCACTCCCCGTCCACTGGTCCCAGTGTCCCCTTGGTTCAGCTGCAGGAAAAAGATAAACACAGAGCGAACACAGAATGTGTTGAAAGCAGTCCTGCTTCTTAGGCGCAGCTCCATGCAAGACTCCAACGCCAAATTCAAGCGTGGATAAATTTTTTGTTTTAAATTTAACGAAGGTTTTTGGTTTTCGCAGGGAAAACTGACCTCTTCATCAACCCAAATTTTGGTGCTTATAAAGTTCCCCCCCAGCGTGTAAGCCCTAGTTTTTTGGGGTACGACCGTTAATTTACATCAAAATATGGGGTCAAAAGGGAGCAAAAGACCAAAAAAACTGGCGTTGAGTGTTGGGGCATTCCCCCCCTAAGTTTCTACATAATAGAAACGAAGCAATCACTGAATCACCCAAACACGTTAAAAAAATTTTTTGATTTATAAGGGCAAATCTTAAAAAACACGATTGTTTTTTAAAAAATATTTTTTTTTTATTTAAAAACCCTAAACATCCACAAATTCTTTTATAACTTGACGAAAATCTAAATACGAATGAACTATCTATCTATTTATCTATCTATCTATTTATCTATATATCTATCTATCTATCTATTTATCTATCTGGCAGAAAATATATAATATATAAATAGTCTCCATATCCAAATACAAAGTAGTCATTTGCATTTCCTCTCTTTTTCAGGCCATAGTTTTTGTGGATACAAATCTGAATTTATGGGCAAAAGCTGTTCTCCTCATCCGACTCCACCCTGATGAATGGAGTTGCCTTAGACTAGTTTATCAAATAACCGGAAATGGGGTTTCCCCAATCCCCGATATTAAAGTTTTTGTCAGGGGCCAAAGGGAAAATTTGATTTCCCTTTTATGGTCAAGCCAGGAACAGTCAGATGGCTGGTTAATAGCAAGTGTGGACTAAGAAACTCAACAAAAAAGTATAAGGTAAACAATGATTATATATTATTTTTATTATTCAACACAATTTTGTGGAAGAAATTATCATATTATACAGTGCCTTGCGAAAGTATTCGGACCCCTTGAACTTTTCAACCTTTTGCCACATTTCATGCTTCAAACATAAAGATATAAAATTTTAATTTTTGTGTGAAAAAACAACAAGTGGGACACAATTGTGAAGTGGAACGAAATTTATTGGATATTTTAAACTTTTGTAAAAAAAAAACAAAAAACTGAAAAGTGGGGCGTGCAAAATTATTCGGCCCCTTTACTTTCAGTGCAGCAAACTCACTCCAGAAGTTCAATGAGGATCTCTGAATGATCCAATGTTGTCCTAAATGACTGATGATGATAAATATAATCCATTTGTGTGTATTCAAGTCTCCGTATAAATGCACCTGCTCTGTGATAAGTCTCAGGGTTCTGTTTAAAGCGCAGAGAGCATCATGAAGACCAAGGAACACACCAGGCTGGTCCATGATACTGTTGTAGAGAGGTTTAAAGCTGGATTTGGATACAAAAAGATTTTCCAAACTTTAAACATCCCAAGGAGCACTGTGCAAGCGATCATATTGAAATGGAAGGAGTATCAGACCACTGCAACTCTACCAAGACCCGGCCGTCCCTCTAAACTTTCATCTCAAACAAGGAGAAGACTGATCACAGATGCAGCCAAGAGGCCCATGATCACTCTGGATGAACTGCAGAGATCTACAGCTGAGGTGGGAGAGTCTGTCCATTGGACAACAATCAGTCGTACACTGCACAAATCTGGCGTTTATGGAAGAGTGGCAAGAAGAAAGCCATTTCTCAAAGATATCCATAAAAATTCTTGTTTAAAGTTTGTCACAAGCAAACCTGGGAGACACCAAACATGTGGAGGAAGGTGCTCTGATCAGATGAAACCAAAATCCAACTTTTTGGCCACAATGCAAAACTATATGTTTGGCGTAAAAGCAACACAGCTCATCACCCTGAACACACCACCCCACTGTCACACATGGTGGTGGCAGCATCATGGTTTGGGCCTGCTTTTCTTCAGCAGGGACTGGGAAGTTGGTTAAAATTGATGGGAAGATGGACGGAGCCAAATACAGGACCATTCTGGAAGAAAACCTGTTGGAGTCTGCAAAAGACCTGAGACTGGGACGGAGATTTATCTTCCAACAAGACAATGATCTCAAACATAAAGCAAAATCTACAATGGAATAGTTTAAAAATAAACGTATCCAGGTGTTAGAATGGCCAAGTCAAAGTCCAGACCTGAATCAAATCGAGAATCTGTGGAAAGAGCTGAAAACTGCTGTTAACAAACACTCTCCATCCAACCTCACTGAGCTCGAGCTGTTTTCCAAGGAAGAATGGGCAAGAATTTCAGTCTCTCGATGTGCAAAACTGATAGAGACATACCCTAAGCGACTTGTAGCTGTAATCGCAGCAAAAGGTGGCGCTACAAAGTATTAACTTAAGGGGGCCAAATAGTTTTGCATGCCCCACTTTAATTTTTTTTTTTACAGAAGTTTAAAATATCCAATAAATTTCATCCACTTCACAATTGTGTTCCACTTGTTGTTGATTCTTCCCAAAAAAATTTAAATTTTATATAATTATGTTTGAAGCCTGAAATGTGTCAAAAGTTTGAAAAGTTCAAGGGGACCGAATACTTTCGCAAGGCACTGTATATTAAAATAAACTATACAGACAGATATTTAGTATGGACATTAAAGTTAGATCCAACTTATGAAGCCACTTTTAAATATTAGAACATTTAGAGTAATATAGAAAAGCTGCAGATTCCCTATGACTACATAGTCATAGTTAGTTACACAATAGAAATGCTCGTTATTTCTCTGTGTTGTGTGAAAAGAAGAAGTCTTTGGCAATGTGTGAACAGTATCACAGCAGCCCGTTTACTCTCTGCAGTTACAAAACACTGTGCTAATAGCCTTAAGAGAATGGCACTAAGGAATCGGATTTCCTTAGGGTACATCCACACGGCAAGGGTTTTAGGTCAGATTTTCAGACTGTTTTCGGATTTGAAAACCATCTGAAAACCGACTGTCAACACTTCACATACACTTTAATATAAAATCTGCCCAGTACTCTACACTGCACAGTTTTTCTACTGGACAGATTTTCATAGCGCCGGAACTCTGAAAAACTCGGAACATGCACAATCTTCCACCCTGTTTTATTGCTATTCAATGTGTAAGGATTAGTCCCAAAGGCAGCCTTTATAGACGAAGCCAACAGCAAAGTTGTTGCAAAGTAGACAGACGCTTCTTTATTTTTGCCACCCGTTAAGCACTAAAGAAAACCAAACACAACATAAGGCTTTCTTAAGCCGGCACCTAAACATTCACCGAGTCTCTAGCCGATTCAAAGTGTTTAGGAAGCACGATCAGTCCTGGTGCCCACACAGGATTCTCACCTGTCCTTCTACCTGTAAGAAAAAGCACCACTTCTGGAGAGTCTCCTATTTGCCTCAGGACACACAAGCACAGCTCCTGCTCCACAGTAAACTTACAGTGGGACTGGGCACCACACCCCCCAGATCTGACCTACCAGGCTTACATAGACAATAAACCTGGCCTGGACCTGGACAAGGGGGAGCGGCCATCCCACTCAGCTCTTTTGCCACGCCGATAAAAACCCAGCCCGGAGCAACTGCTGCTAGCAGTGATGAATACACCAAATGTCAGTCATCTAATGCTGCTGACACACCCTACACTGGTTTTTTCCTCACCGATACCAGGCATAACGGTGACACATATCATCCGTCAATGACAGTTCCTTGTGCCCTCTTACAAATGCTATTCAATAGTTATGGAGGACGGGCAAACAGAACCGTCCCCCAAAACCATCAATAAACAGAATCTGACCGGTATTTTGTCTATGTGGTGTAGTCGTACCCTTGTAGCGGTATATCTGTATCTGAATTTTGCTCACATGGCATTTTATTAAAATCTCCTCTAGCAGCTTTTTTGGCATATTGTCTGATCATATCAATAATGGTGTGCTTCCCAACCCCACCACTATTGCGCGTAGGCCACTGTTGCAAAGTACATACATTGATTTTGTCCAATTTAGGCTAGGTTGGTTTCATGTACATTAGGATCTATTGGTAGTACTCTATTGGTAGTACTCCGACAGGTACTTAATAGCTCACATGCCTTAAGCTTGCCATAAATTAGAGTAAAATTTTCTAAAAACTTGTCTTTCACAGTAAGTCTGTGAAAGTTAATGTTCTGGCTGGCAACATCATTAATCAAAATGACAGCTTGACCAATAGGCTTTATATCTGATATGGGTGTCCATTAATAGGGTGGTAAGATTGTGTCATTATCCACACTGAAGCGGGTACTGTATCAACATGGGCTGAAAGTTCACTTTGCCAGGAAGAAACCATTACTCCAAAAGAAACATATAAAAGCCAGATTTATGTTTGCAAATACACACAGGAACAAAGACCTACATTTTTGGAGTAATGTCCTGTGGTCTGACAAAGCTAAATTTGAACTCTTTGGCCATAATGACCATCATTACGTTTGGAAGAAAAAGGGAGAAGCTTGGAAGCCTAAGAACACCAGCCCAACTTTGAAACACGGGTGTGGGAGCATCATGTTGTGGGGTTGTTTAGCTGCAGGAGGGACTGGTGCACTTCACAAAATAGATGGCATTATGAAGAAAGAAGATGATGTGGCAATACTGAAGCAACATCTCAAGACATCAGCCAGGAAGTAAAAGCTTGTGCGGCAATGGGTCTTCCAAATGGATGACCTGAAGTATACTGCCAAACTGGTTAGAAAGTGGCTTAAGGATAACCAAGTAAATGTTTTGAAGTGGCCATCACAAAGCCCTGATCTCAATCCTATTGAAAATTTATGGGCAAAGTTGAAAAGGCTGGTGCGAGCAAGGAGACCTACAAACATGGCTGAGTTACACCAGATCTGTCAGGAGGAATGGACCAAAATTCCTACCAATTATTGTGAGAAGCTTTTGACTTTGTAGAAAGTAATAAAAATGCCTTAAAAATGATCTGGCAAATATATAAATAATTTTAATAATCCTAATTAACCTAACACGGGTAAGGTTTATTCTTATTTCATGTCAGATAGTGAGAGAAACATGCATATGTGTCTTTTATATAGTATGTAAACTTCTGATTTCAACTGTAAATGGTGAGCACCTTGCATAAGTGAAGGGACGTTCATATCAAGATAGATCCATCTTTAACATTTGTATTACTACGGTAAACCTCTACTGTGCTAAGAATGTTTCTAGATCTGTATCAGTAGAAAATAGCATTAACAGTAATGTACTTCTAGGGAAAAACTGACACATCTGGAGCAGTAAGTGTTGTAATTTTTTTGGGTTCTATTGTAGATCATTCTGAAAGGAATACTTGGAGCTGATGATAAGAGCAGCATAGCAATCTATGAGTTAAAAATGACTACTGGGTATTGCATTGGTAAGTGTAAAATAGTAAAGTACTGTATACTGCTGGAGTGCTACACGTGACATTTTCAGTAGTAGCCGGAGATTTTAGTGCAGATATTGAAACACTATACTGTTGTATTCTCCATAGGACATACTTAGCTGGAATGTATACACCATGGGCAGTGCCGGATTGGGATAAAAAAGTAGCCCTATAGCCCTTGAACCCGCCAGTCCATACTGTAACCTCCGCCCCACAATATCACAGAAAATAGTGACGCACAATGCATGCTATGACTAATTTAGCTTTATTTTGTTTGCTTTGGACTATGTTTATTCTATTTCACGTTAGCATACACTTGATGTGCTGGACACAAAAGTATGGTTTACCATCCGTGCGTGCAGGCCCGGGCGGGCAGTCTGTCCTGCCAGGCAGATTCCCGATGGGCCCCTCTGCAGGTGGGCTGCCTGACATTGCCACCCAGTTAAAAATGAAGGCCCTGCTGTTCTAGTGCTAGCGCTGCCTCCTCCTTCATTGTGTGGGTATGTTCACACGGCTCATTTTGCCGCAATTATGGCAATTCATAGTTCTCATAGAGAACTATGGATTATGCGTTGTTCCCCCGCGCATACAATATGATCGTATTGTACACGTGGGGAGAGCATTGGCATGTCAATTGTTAGCGGCGGATACGCGCCGCTGACAATACATGTCAGTGGGGCCGGCATCTGCTCCCCCCCCCCCCCCTCCCCATGCTTTGGAATCATGCGGTGATCAGCGCGTGGTTCCAAAACACCCGCCGTATTGTGGAGCGTATAATACGCGCTGCAATAAGCCATGTGAACATAGCCTGTCTCTATCAGTAAGACAGCAGGGAGCAGTTATATTTATTTACTCCAAGCTGCTGCCCTTCTCCTGCTCTCTTGGTGAGCTGTGTGATAAGTCTGGGATAAATCACTTCTGTGTGGGGAAAGGTGAAAATAGGGACCGCCCTGATATGACCCACCATGGCTAGGACTCATGTGTATGGATATTATAGGCTGACATTCAGCCCACAGGAGACATACATATGATTATTAGCCAGGTGAATCCATTTTGACCCCCCCTTGTCACCCTCTGCAGTCAGCCCAAACAGGAGTCAGTGGAGGAGCTTATATAACTTCTGTGGGCACTGCAGCCTCTGCAGGAGTCAAAGGAGGGGCTTGTATAACTCTGTGGGCACTGCAGCCCCTGCAGGAGTCAATGGAAGGGCTGGTATAACTTCTATGGGCACTGATAATTATAATCAGCACCCTCAGGAGTGAAATGACTCATACAGATGTCTATGGTGATTGTATTGGTGCCACTCACCCCCAATTACCTCCCTTGCCCCATAATGTGCAGCTATGGAAGTCAAACACATACATGCTGAGATAGCTCTGCTCTCCGTGCCGCATTCATTTTGTCTTCCAAGAACCATACTTTTTTGTTTTTAGGTGGACATAGACATAAAAGAGCTTATTTTTGGAGGATAAGTACTTTTAAATGGTACTACTGTATTTACCATACCAAATATACTGGGAGAACAACAAAAACTATTCCTTGCGGGGTGAAATGGGTAAAATAAAAAGCAATAGTGCTATTCCATTTTTGTGGCGTTCACTGTATGTTATAAAATACATGATATCTTTATTCTGCTGGTCAGTACAATTCCAGTGACACAAACCAAGACCAGCAGCTTTTTTGCTATTTATGTATGGACCTGAGTGAGGGTTCCTTTTTCAGTAGGTTGAAGTGTAGTTTTTATTGGTGCTATTTTGGAATACATGAGATTTTTTTAACACTTTTTTTTTGTTCCAATTATTTGGGAAGGCAGGGCGACTGAAAAATGTAATTTTGGTGTTATGTTAGTTGGTTACCCCTTACCTACATGTGACATAAGTGCACCTTTCCTCCCTCTGATTGCTCCCACCTCCCTTGTGACGAGATTGCTGGGTACTGATCGGTTACCAAAGTAACTGGAAGCCTATTGAAGGCCTCTGTAGCCTCAGTGTAAGTGCTTCTACTATTTAGAAGCCTCAAATAATGCAAAAGGTTGTACCTTCCCTCTAGTGGTCAAGCCCTTAGTGGTCAATTACACGAGAGACTGCTTTTATATGTAAAGAAAAGTTTTAAAAGTACAAAAAATAATAAAAAATATTAAAAGCTCAAATCACCCCCATTTTGTTGTTGTACAAATAAAAAAAATATACATAGTTATTATCATCTTATCTGTAAAAGTTCGATCTAATAAAATATATCATCATTTATCCCGTACACTGAACACTGCAGAAGAAAAAATTTCAAACACCAAAATTGTGGGGAGTTTTTTGGTCATTTCACGTCCCCAAATTTTTTTTTATGAAAAGTGATCAAAATCTTGTATCTATCCCAAAATGGTCCCAATATAAACTATACTTCAGTCCACCAAAAACAAGCACTCACTCAGGTGCATCCGTGGAAAACCAAAAAAGTTATTTTTCTCAAAAAATAGTGCTGCAGCGCAAATTTAAGAAATAGAGAGTGTTTGTATTTTTTAGGCCTCGTTCACACGGCTTATTCTGCCGCGTATTGGCGCCGTACTGCGCGCCGGATTTGCGCTTCAGTACGGCGCCAATCCGCGGCAGCAATTACGGTAATCCACTGCTCTCATTGAGAACAGTGGAATCCGTCGCTCCTCCCCGCTCGGCGAATCCGCCGCGGGGGGAGAAAGTGACATGCACATTATTTACGGCGCGTACGCGCTGTAAACAATGCATTGTCTATGGGGCCGGGAGCGGCGCCCCCGCCGCGCTCCGGCCCCACCCCCGTCCCGCCCCTTATTCACGGCGGATTTGTGAGCTCAATACGGCGCACAAATCCGTCGGGAATAAGCCGTGTGAACACGGCCTAACAGTACTAAAACATAACAAAAACCCCATATATTTGGTATTAGCAGAATTGTACCAACTTGCAGAATACAGATAACACATCACCAAAGAGTGAACATCATAGAAACAAATAAACACAATAATAATGCGTTTTATTTTCACATTTCACCCTACTTAGAATTTTTTAGGGAGGAATCTCAGTATATTTTATGCTGAATAGTTAAATAGTTCATCTTGTTCTGTAAAAAACTCACATATGTCTATGTAGATGATAAGGGAAAAAAAGTTATGGCTCTTGAAAGGTTGGAAGGTAAAACATAGCACCGTAAAATACTGACCAGCTGTCAGGAAGGGGTTAATGATGTTACCCACGCAAAATAAATAATGTGAGATTTAAATAGACAAGACATTTACATTTACAGACGCAGCAATATCAAGTACATTCACTTACAGTATATATATCTTGTCACAAGGGCATTTTTACATATAAAAAAACTGATTGCTATCACATGTGTGAAAATCTTTCATTTTTACAGGGATACCCTTAGGGCTTGTCCCCATGGCACAGGTTATTTGTTGGTTTTTCAGACGGTTTGCGGTTTTACAAACCATCTGAAAACCGACAAGCAAAGCTCCCCCATAGACTTCAATGGAAAATTTTCCGCCGGATGGTTTTTTACATTGCCCGTGGTCCGAAAAACTTAGAGCATGTTCATTCTTCCGCCCGGTTTTCGGGCGGAACATGAACATGTAGGTGCGGAGGGGGAGAGCTTGAATACACAAACCGCGAAGAAAAGCTGCCCCCTGCGTGCCAAAAAAAGACCAACTGCCGGTCGGAAAATCCGACCGGTATTTGATCTTTGCCGTGTAAACGCAGCTTTAGTTGGATTATTGACACAATCACCTTTTATTACGGAGGAACATTTTGGCACTTGAGGCATGCGACTGTCCCTGTTCTTGTAGTTTGTAACCTGCTTTGTTTAGTATTATGAGATTTGTTCAAGATGTCTGAAGATATAAGCTGCTGACCCAGTGTTCTCCTTTTACGATAGACCCACTGTGGGGAGCTCTTTAAATTGTGTACCATATTTCTGATCGGAAACCAAAACTTCCCAGTACTTTAAAATAGATTTTTTAATCATATCTGCAAGTCTATCATAAATGGAGACAAACATAAGCCTATCCGTTCTTTTTTTGATTTTAGTTTGTAATAACTGATGTCAATACATTGTAAATACCTTCTGCCCCATTCTTTCCAGTTGTTCTTTATTTTATCCTGTCTATGAGCATTTATCAATAATGTTTCCCATGAAAACATGTGGGGCATGCTGGCTGTTCCTATGCAATACATTATTGCGATCCATACATTTAGTATACAAGGTGGTGACCAATTTTTCATCCTGCTTATGTACTTCAAGGTCAAGGTTATAGAACGTGTTCTCACTTTTTGTTATAGTAAACTTAATTAACGAATTAACGTTATTAACATAGTCGACAAAGTGTCCTAGCTCCTCCTCTGTACCTGACAACAGCAAGAACACGTCGTCGACATATCTGAACCAACTGCCTCAACACCCTCTAATTATGGTATGTTTGTTGAATAATGACTTACTGTCCCTGATACATAACTAGTGTTGATGGAACCATTCTAGAAAAGTTAAGTTCTAGTAGAACTTCTGGAACTTTTAGAACTCAAACCGAACATTACTGTTCGTTCGAGTAAAGTTCTAGTTCTAGTTTGACACACCATTTTCAGATTCATTTTCAGCGGTTTTCTGCACTTTTGGTGGCCATCCAATCACCTTTCTACACTTTAGTCTGCCATCCAATCAGTGCAGAGCACAGAGAAGTGTCAAAAACGTCATTGCTGAGGTGTAGGGCTCTCATTGGCTGCTAAAATCACATGACCATGTTATATATATTTCACTGTATTGCCTTGTGAATGCAATTTTCAGCTCGCTCTCTGTACTGTACAGACTGCTCTTAGTTAAATAGCATTTTACTTTTCATAGACATCAATAGTTAGGGATTTTGTTATTGCTGTCTGCATCTTTCCCACACCCAGAAGCTGTTATTTGGCGACATTTGCAGGCTCACATAACGCCTCTCATATACATGGATATATATTATATTGAGTGCTTGGATTTGCTAAATCATAGTCAGTGCCCAAAAGTTCTGTTTTTGCAGTTTTGGGGGTTCAGCAATTATATAACACACTGTCTCCGGGGTGTCAAAGGGGCTTTTGGCCCCCCTCAGGATGCAGGGCCCCGTAGCAGCTGCTACCACTGCACCTACTATAGCTACGCCTCTGCCTGCAAGCTGTCCTCATCTTTTCAGTTAGCCATTGAAAGGAAAAAAATTTCTGTCACTCTTAGATCCATATTTTCTTCACTAAGTTGTACCACTTATACAGTTTACTGTTATGGATGGTAATTACAGCTTCTTCTCACCTGTATAGGTATAAAAATTAATCAGAACATCTTCTCCCATTGACTTTAATGGGGTTTGAGTTTAAGTTCAAATAGAACCTCAAACTGAACACACTAAAGTTTGAGGTTCTAATCGAACTAGAACCTTTTACTTCTCGCTCATCTCTATACATAACCCTACAGCAGTCAATAGTAACTATAGTATGCAAAAAGTATCCTGTATCTTGTAGTGCATGGGCATCTCTCTTCACTGCTGTTTGCAAGAAATCATCCAAGTATGTGGCCAGTGGCTCCAGGAGAGAATTAATCCCAGAGATGATCGGTCTCCCAGGAGGCACCTTCAATGATTTGTGTACCTTAGTTAAATATGCAGTACACTGAGTATAGGTGTACGTGGATGTAATCTCGTCAGTATTTGTTCCATAGGAGATAATGTTGTTTTGTAAAACCTCCTATAATATATCCTGAATAATGATTTGTACCTCCCTCGTTGGATCATTCTTTAGCTTTCTATATACCTCCTGGTGCTCTAATTGACCCATTGCTTCCTGTATGTACTGTTCCTTAGTCATAATAACTGAACACCCCTCCCCTTTCTTATCTGCCCTCTTACTAATAAAAGAAGAATCTTTCTGTAGTTAGTGCACAGCCTCCTTTTCCTTAACACTCAGATTAGGCTTAAATGATTTTCCATTTTTTCCCGTTTAGTTGTAACCTTCTTGGTGACCAGCTATTGAAACACCTCAAGTGATGCTGAGGACACGTCAGGATCAAATTTGGCTTGTGTTTTTTAACTTTTTTGACATACTATTGGACTTGTTTATTTTGAGAAAAGTGCATTTTTACTCTTTTTCAACATTTCTACATAATTTACATAATTTATAGTCAACCGTAAAGTCAAACAAATTTACATCTTGATTCGGTAGATAATTAAGTCCTTTTTCAATTATGTTTTTTTTGAGGATGGGTAAGTTGTTTGGATGAGATATTCAACATTAATGAAGCTACATTTTCTTTCTCATTCTCGTGGCCATACTGCGCTGTCGATTCCCTGTAATTGGTTTTGACTCGGCGCCCGCTCCAGTGTCTCCCTTGTTTTGGGTACTCGACTCCTCAAAAAAATCCTTATTTTTATTTCTAGATCCCAATCATAACTGCATCCTGTCTTGTTGCATTGAGTCCTCAGAGCTTGTAGATGCACTGTTCCAAGACATTTTCTTTATTCTCAAGGACACGTTTTCCAGTTGATCTAATGAATTTAACACAGCCTATCCATCTCGTTACGAGACGCCAGGTATAAAAATTCACGCATTGAATACATACAGTCCCCTTGTATCTCTATCTCACAAAACATTATCATCAATAATGTAGAAGAGTTGCCTTCAATTTATTGATGTTGGATTTCAACTCTACATGCGTCTGGTTATACAGGCCTAATAACACATTCTTTTTCAAATCATCATCAGCACTTTTTATTTCAGTACTCACTTTGTCCAACACTAATTGTAGATGCTGTATGGTGAGAGACATAAGGTCCATCAAGTAACTACTACTTAGAGGAAACCACTTTTTTTCTCTACAGTGGGTACGGAAAGTATTCAGACCCCTTTAAATTTTTCACTCTTTGTTTCATTGCAGCTATTTGGTAAGATCAAAAAAGTTCATTTTTTTCCTCATTAATGCACACTCAGCACCCCATCTTGAAAGAAAAGTACAGCCACGAGTATTATTGGGAATGATGCAACAAGTTTTTCACACCTGAATTTGGGGATCCAAATTCTTCCTTGCAGATCCTCTCCAGTTCGCTCAGGTTGGATGGTGAACATTGGTGGACAGCCATATTCAAGTCTCTCCAGAGATGCTCAATTGGATTTAGGTCAGAGCTCTGGCTGGGCCAGTCAAGAATGGTCACAGAGTTGTTCTGAAGCCACTGCTTTGTCATTTTAGCTGTGTGCTAAGGGTCACTGTCTTGTTGGAGGAAAAACCTTTGGCTCAGTCTGAGGTCCAGGGCACTCTGGAAGAGGTTTTCATCTAGAATATCCCTGTACTTGGCTACATTAATCTGTCCTTCAATTGCAACCAGTCGTCCTGTCCCTGCAGCTGCACCCCCATAACATGATGCTGCCACCACCATGTTTCACTGTTTGTTTTGGGTAGGTGATGAGCAGTGCCTGGTTTTCACTACACATACTGCTTAGAATTAACACCAAAAAGTTCAATCTTCATCTCATCAGACCAGAGAATCTTATTTCTCATAGTCTGGGAGTCCTTCGTGTGTTTTTTTGCAAACTGTATGCAGGCTATCAGATGTCAGGCCTCCGTCGGCAGACTCTGCCGTAAAGCCCCGACTGGTGGAGGGCTGCAGTGATAGTTGACTTTGTGAAACTTTCTCACATCTCCCTACTGCATCTCTGGAGCTCAGCCACAGTGTTCTTGGGGTTCTTCTTTACCTCTCTCACCAAGGCTCTTCTCCCACAATTGCTTAGTTTGGCTCGACAGCCAGGTCAAGGAAGAGTTGTGGTCATCCCAAACTTTGCCACTGTGCTATTGGGAACCCTGAGTGCTGCAGAAATTCTTTTGTAACCTTGGCAAGATCTGTGCCTTGCCACAATTATGTTTCTGAGCTCCTTGGGCAGTTTCTTAGACCTCACGATTCTCATGTTCTTTGACATGCACTGTGAGATCTTATGTAGACAGGTGTGTGCCTTTCCTAACCAAGTCCAATCAGTTTAATTAAACACAGCTGGACTCCAATGAAGGAGTAGAACCATCTCAAGGAGGATCAGAAGGAAATGGACAGCATATGAGTTAAATATGAGTGTCACAGCAAAGGTTCTGAATACTTATGACCATGTGGTATTTCAGTTTTTCTTGTTTAATAAATCTGCAAAAATATCTACATTTCTGTTTTTTTTTCTTTCAAGACGGGATGCAGAGTGTACATTAATCAGCAAAAAATTAACTTTTTTGATCTTACCAAATGGCTGCAATGAAACAAAGAGTGAAAAATTTAAAGGGGTCTGAATACTTTCCATACCCACTTTATATTTAATAGCATCTTTCAATAGGATCGATTGTAGAGGTCTACACAGTATCCTAGCTGGCTTAGCATATTCTGTGATCGTGGTAGCGTGTAAAGTAAGGCTTGCTTCTTTCTTCTTTAATTATTTCAGCCACCTTTGAAAATGAATGAGGGCATCCTCCCTGGCTTTCTCCCAACTCAAACGAGCAGAGTCAGCCGATTTTTTCAAATATTTGCTCTGTTTCAGTGAAACAGAATAATTCTGCCCGGTTGTCCATACTATTCACGATCTCCTCAAATGACATAATTATGCTTCCTATTTTTCACCAACACTTTATCGGGTTAGGATGGATTAGATGGGTATATATGAGGGAGTAAAGTGGTTGCACTCATGCTTGAGAAAGGGGTGGGGTGGTCCCAAAAAAGTGCAAGGTGTGATTTGTTTGCCCCGTGTCGCCCTTTCCATTTTAGCCGACAAGGATTTCAAACTGAGCAAACCGAATGGATGAGTTATCACCCCAAAGATTTGAGTATAACACTACTTATTCATTCTCTGTACGTTGTGAAATGTTATAAAGTTTATATATGCACGGAATTGAGGTAGATGGAAACCCTTAAAGGAGTTGTCTCATTACGAGCTTTCACCCGGGCAGTGTCCCTGGGGAAGTTGAAATGAGGGGGTGTTTCTTGGTCTGTCTGTTTGCTCCCTCTCCCCTCCCCTCAGCACCAGGAGCTAGTAAAATTTATACGGGGGGGGGGGGGGGTTTGTTCAGAGTTCACCCCGTGTGTGTTGCCTGCTCTGTTGAGGAGAGGGGTGTTTGGAGTGTAGAGGGAAAATGGCTGTGTGCAAAAAGAGAGAGGGGATGATGTGTTCCATAAACCCCGCTTGCTTACAAGTTCCCCATCTCCAGCAACAAAAAGGGCAATTTACTATACTAGGATGTGTCACTTAAAAACAGGAGAACATAAAGATTCACATGCCCCCTGATTGTATAATTTAGTATAGTCACAGTTCCAAAACATATCATGATTTAGTAACAGACAGGGGCATGTGTCCCTTATCTGTGTAGGAGCGGAGGAAGAGGGACACAGGGTTAAACCAAGCAGCAGGAACCCGACGCCAGAGTCCCCCTCCCCCCCCCCTCACACGGTTGCACTCATGCTTGAGAAAGGAGGTGGACTGGCTCCCAAAACGTCGCACAGGTGTGCGTTCTGTTCTGCCCAGTGTCTGCCGTTTCCATTTTAGCCGACAAGGATTTCAAACTGAGCAAACCGAATGGAGTGAGATTCATACACCCAATCAGATTTGAGTAATAACATACTTTCAATAGCTTGTAAGTTTGTAAATCGTTTAAAGTTTATATATCACGCAATATTGTAGGTAGATGGAAACCCTTAACTTCTGTTTTGGATATGTTTGTAGCATAATTATAATTTATAAAAAAAAATTTAAAGCAGGGCTAAAACACTGTGGCCAAATCTTACATTTCCTACATAGCAGTCTTACGTCTGGTTCATATCTGTGTCAGAGGTTTTGTTTGGAACATTTGTTGCAGAGATGAAACCAGACCCGTTTAGGGTATGTCCACAGAACGATTTTTGAAGAGTAAATTTACTCTTCAAATCTGCTTCAAATACTTGTCTGAAAAATGCCTGATTTCCAACAAGTATTTGCATTTTTTAGAGGTGTATTTGAAGAGGAAATTTACTTGTCATATTTTAGGTTTTTTTAAAATGAATTTCGGCACAGTTTTATTTAATATTATTAAAATTTGGACCTGGAATGCCTTTGTGTGAGGCATTTTCCATGCCGAAAAACTGCTCCCCATTGTTTCCTATAGGAATTTTACTTGAGTAAAACACCTCAAGAATTGACAAAGCACTTACAGTAGGGCGACATGTTCCAATACGCAAGCGCCTTTTTTTGGTCTATTTTGCGCCAAAAACACTTAATTCTCGATATAAATTAACTGTTGTACACCAAAACTAAGTGCATTATACACCCGGCATGACACATTGTAATGCGACTAAAAATGATGCGCTGTGCGCCTCCATAACGCAATGCGCCTATTGAGGCGCATTACATACACTAGTAATGATATGTTATGCGCCTCCGTTGCACAATGCGCCGCTATCGGCGCATTACATACACTTTCAATGATATGCTATGTGCCCGATTTGTGCAATGCGCCTTTTAGATGCATTATGTTTACTATGGAAAGTATACTTGACACCAGATTTTTGAAAGGATCGTACTTTCAGGCGCACTTTACACTGATTTAATGCGCCTATAAACTGACGCGGCAGCGCCAATTTTCGGACATGTCAACCTTAATTTTACTTGCGTAAAATACATTCCAAATACTTGCTGCAAATATGCTAGTAAATTCCGCGTCATGGTTTTGACGCTTATTTAGCATCATGTGAACATAACCTTACAGTGGACACCAATGGCGCTGTACTATTTATTTTTAGTCATTTTTAACAGAGCCTCCAACCCGGCCTCACAGAATAGCTGGCATATCCTGGAGAATCCTGTTTGCTCCATGTCCTCCTTAATAACTTATTTTAACGTACATATTATATTAGTTGACATTTGCTAAGCTTATTTTAAATTAAGAAATCTGTATCTTCCCTTTAACATGCAAATGTAAAAAAACTTAAAAAAATAAAAATGTATAGTAATTAATGTTTAAGTGACAAAACTGAGGAAGGAATGCTTAAGCTGACCAAGGATATAATAAATTACTTTTTTATTTAGTCTCTTGTGTTTTTGCCACAGAAAACACATGAACTGTTTTGTCTGGTTACTCAGCAAGATGGTTGTGGTGTTTTTCAGAAATATTTATGGACAGACTGTCTCCTATCATTATTATCACATGAAAGCGATATGTATATGATTATGACCGCTTTGACTGCCTTTATTTTCTTGCAGAGTGTGATTTTGAGGAAAACCATCTCTGTGGTTACATGAACAGCTGGAACCCAAATGTAAACTGGTTTGTTGGAGGAGGCAACATCAGAAATTCACAGGCTATCATGCCTAAAGACCACACTCTGGGCAGTGAAGTTGGTGAGTTAATTTATAACGTCTTCTGGAAGCATGAATGTTTAAGGCAGATAATAATTAACATTACAAAGTAAGAAGATGTTCTTGAGAATCATTTAGATCTCTGTGACGATCATGTTGTAAATAGATAATAATAGCTTAAAGGGGTGTTATCGTTTGAGCTGTTCGGGCTGTTCAGTTAATTTTCTCAGATTGAGTTTGAAATCCAGGGGCGTGTCTCTCCTGTCAGCAGGCGTCTCTCCTCCCAGGAGGCATGTCTCTCCTCACTGAAGAACTGTGACATCATCATTTTCTATAAAGCAAGGGATGCAGAAGGTTGTCTGGATATAACAGCTCTGTAGCCACTGCATGCTTATGTCTTATGTCTGCAGCCTATGAGGCTCCAAGCTCACAAGCACCTGTTATATCTCTTATCACACAAATTACACTGAAAGCCAGCAGCTTTCACTTCTAGTGGTGTTCACCCAAATTGTACTGACAACAGGCAGAGGTCTTTACTCAACTACAAGGACAAATGTCAGCTTCAAGTAAAGATCTCTGCTTGCTGTCAGTGACATGTGAGTGAAAATGGGGAGAAGAGCACTCAGCTTTGAGAGAAGAACCTGCTCAACCTGAAACTCACTTAGCCTGGTAGTGCAGTGGTAGAGTGTTGGCTTTACAAGGAAGGGGTTTAGAGTTCTAGTCCCTCACAGGATATTCCCCCCCCCTTAAATTCTACACATAAGTAAAAAGACCTAAAATATATATGTCAATCTCTATAATGATATATATACACATACATAGCTCCCCTATATCATGTCTCATCCCCCAGAATATATGCATTGTATCACATATGTTGGAAGTGCTTGGTGTGACTACTGCGAGGATGGGACACTATATAGGGGAGCTTTGTGTGTGTATATAAATAAAATTATAGATGTCTACACATATATTTTCATATCTTTACATATGTGTACAATTTATAGAAAATAAAAGAAAAAAAAAACTACTGATGGGGATTGAACGCCTAACCTCTGTCTTGGAGAGCTGATCACCTAAGCTCTGCACCACACAAGCAGCTTATACAAGTACAGTGTTGAATCCTTATGTTATACACTACAGATGATGACGTCATAAGGAGGCGAGGCTTGCATTCGATCTGAGGAACAGAATGCCCTCTTTTCCAAGTAGCAGCTTAAGGACTGGACCTGTGAGGAGGTGAATCAACCTCTTGGCAAAAGCCCTTTAAACAGGCAGTAATTGCCCAGATCCTTCACCTAGAGCTGGGAGATGTGTATAGAGTCAGCAGACCTTGGTTTCACTATCGATTTTAACAGCTCAGAGGGGACTAAACACAGAGTGTGCAAGCAGCCAATCACAGCACAAGGGGCGTGGCCGGGGTGTTTCCTGTCTAGGGGCGTATCCCAACAGGCTGAATGAAATGTCAGCCAGCCAATCACAGTGCAGGGGGCGTGTCTAGGGAATCGACCAGGGGGCTTTCTGACCAGCAACAGAGCAACAGCAGAAACAGAATACAGATTTACAGAGAAGCTCATATCTGCTAATCCAAGTGACAGAGGTAATGAAACCCAATTACAAAAGAGCTTATTTTTACTGTCCCCATAATCTGAGACATGATCTTTGTAACGATAAAACCCCTTTAAAGAGCTGCTTTGTTAGGTCACCTTTAGATGGGACGTTTATATCCATATTTATCAGTTTGTAATATCCAGACTTCACCTAGCTCAACTGCACTGAACTTCCTGCACCATTAATTGCTACGGCCCTAAAGTTCCATTTAGCAGAATTATGTGGTGGAATCTTAGTTTCACACATGAAATATAGAGCATAAGTGTATGTTCAAACAGCGTTTTGACTCCCTGTTGAGATACGTTTTTAGGTGCATGTTTGGATCCGTGTTTCGGACCATAAACGAACCCAAACACGCATCTAACAATGTGCAGTGTGATTTACATTGCTTTCAATGTAAAATATGCATCGGCGTTCAGACAAGTGATCGCCGATGCTTGTCTACTTGCATCTTTGTGATGCGTCTTTGGAATCCATTCAAAGAATTGACATGTCAATTCTTGATACAAAAGATGCAACAGACATCCTATTTAAAACTATAGGTTGCGATCCTGCTGCAGCCAAAACGCATCCAAATACACACCTGCTGTCACGTCAGAGAAGGTGCATTGGGCCCAGGCTGCCACCCAGCCCACTGTCCCTGCCTTCTTGGTGTGCTGCCCTAGGCAACAGAGCCCAACTGGACGACAGCCCCTACGCTGCTAAGTGCAGGGCCGTCAGGGAAACACAAAGTCTAACAGTCCGGTTCAGTCACAGTACGGGAACGTATATGCCAAGAAACGTAAGCCAAAAGAATAGTCAAAAAGCAAGTCGGGGTCCAAACACGGTCGGGAGTGCAGTAAAAAGTCGGAGGCAAAGGCAAGGTCAGGAAGCGAGCCGAGGTCAGAAATCAGGAGAGCAAAAACCAACAGGAAACACAGGAAGTAGCAAGGGGAAACCTTTCTCAGGCAAAGACTGAGAGAAGTGATGGGGTTTAAATGAGGAACCCAGAGCCTGCCCCAGCAGACGATTGGTGCAGCCTCCGGGCCCTCCTATTGGCCAGTGCGACACACCCTCTGACTTGATTAGGAGCTGAGCTGTAACTCCTAAGCTCATCAGCCCGGCTTCTCCCTGGGTGTGTCGACTGACTCGAGGGATTAACCCCTCCCGTGCCTTGCTGCTTCACAGCAGAAATGGGCGCCATGACACCTGCATGTTGGATGCGCACTGGATGCGGTTGAAGCAGAACTTTTGAATGCGTTTGTCAGATCCAAAACGGATCCAAAAACGGATTCAACACGCCGTGTGTACGTACCCTTAAACACATCTGCAATAGAAAGGGTGAGGGATAAATGTATGTTATCATAAATTCTAGCTATTTTCTTCTGCTTACTTCAACAAATGTAACATGATATTCCATCAATAAATTATTCCTGCTTTTACACCAGCTTTTATGAGTTTGTCTGTTTCCCAACTTCTCTCTATTCTTTTTTGTTTTATAGGACACTACATGTATGTGGACTCTGTTTATGCCAAGCACTTCCAAGAAGTAGCCCAGTTGGTGTCTCCTTTAATTGTTACTCCCATATCCGGTTGCCTTGCCTTTTACTATCGTATTCATCGTCAAAGTAGCAATGTTTTTATGGTCTATACTAGAGACTTACATGGGTCCTATGAGGAAATCTGGAAAATGACGGATGTAAGGCAAGGAGAATGGAACCTGGCTGAGGTTGACATAAATGCATTATTCCCAGTAGAAGTAGGTTTATTATTTACTGTTTATTCCAAGTACGTTTTATAATGTGCTCCTATTATTATTTGGTTACTAGCTTTTTAAAGTGAACAACCAGTAAACAACAACTTCAGCTTATGAATAGTATTAATTTATATAAAAATGAAAGGCTGGGAACATGCCAGATGAAGTGCTGGTATACCCTAGTGATATGCTATAACTTATAACAGTGGGAGACCCCTTTAAAGTGAAAGCCTGCTGTTCAACATATGAATAGGATTGTCTAGTTTGGAAAACCTAAAGCAGTTAATTAGTGAATTTGGAAGAAATATATGTGGTTTCTCTACTGAGGGCCACAGCGAAGGAAATATTCAAACTCGGGGAGGGCTCAACACATCAAATACATTGTACGGACAAGCAAATCGATTTCAATAAGCACTGTATAATGCTTCATTTTACCAGTGGTGGCACTGGAGGGAAATTTAAGACTTGGGGCAGCATGTATGATTTTTGGCGCCCAGACGACAATTTTATTGCGCACATAGTAGTGTAGAATGCGCCTGAATCTATGAACCCGGTCTACTGCGGTCATAAATCAGGAGCATTCTAGTGCAAAATCGACAATTCTGGCTCAGGTAAACCATTTTTAAAAAGGTTTACCTGTTCCAGCAGTAATGTGATGGATTTGCTGTACTAAAGCTATAAATGTGTAGCTTCGTATGGTTGTAGTGCGACACGCCACCAGATCTCAGGTGCATTAGAAAGTGCCGCGGGCGCTCTATAAGGCGCCTGCTATTGGAATGCGTCTAGTTAAAAATAGAGCGAACGGGGCTGCGCTAGTTCTCGGGCTGAAAAGACTCCAGACATCTGGCGATGCACCGTTCATACATGCCACCCTAGGTGCTCGGGTTCAACAGCTTATAGCTGATCACTAAGATTTCAAGCAGCGGGATCAGTTTGTTTTTAGGTAAAGCTTCTAACAAGCAGGGATTGTCCAACAGATAAACAGCCTGTTTAAAGAAAGGAATGCAATATGACTTCTGTCACAAAATGAAAATGTTGTTTCAATGTTTCAGATTGTCTTTGAAGTTGCCTTCAATGGCATGCAAGCAGGATATGTTGCTGTAGATGATATTTCATTTTCGTCTGAATATTGCAGTGAGGAAAGAGGTATGATTACCAATTAGTGTGCCAATATAGCAGTGCTTGATATGTTTCTATAAATTGATGCTTTTGCTATGAGTATTGTTAGGACAGGGTCCAAATGTGAGAAATTCTTGAGTAGTAAAGACAGAGCTTTCTATGATATGCATGTGAGATGACATTTGTCAGTCTTTCTACTAGTGGCTATCTGTCTTTTCTGTGCATGTTGAGATTGTCCAAGGACTAGTTGAATCAGTGCACGTCTGCTGACCAGTTACGAATAGAACTGGAGCGCATGTTCTCAGAGCTGCACTGGATGATATCTTCCTCCTTAATAATAAAAAAAAGAAGTTGGGATCAGGCCAGGCTGGCTAGTTTATATAACCATGTACTGTATACAATATCGAGACAACCTTGCCTGTTGCATTTTCAAAATTACTTTTCTTCAGGGCTTATTAGGGTTTGGCAGATAACTTAACATTTGGCTTGTAAACCAGCTGATCTCATTGTTTGCTCATGTGGATAGCCAAGTTCTTTCCATCACAACTTAGTGCAGTCAAGGAAACAATTTATTCTATTTGAATAGATCTGCATTCATTGTGGAATGGCAAAGAACACTTTTCATTCTTATAGTAAAATCACCTAAATATTTTTATAAAATAAAGTAAATGCAGTATAAACATTTGAGTTGTGTTAAAGCAATAACTTTTATTATAACTTATCTTAATAAATCAGTAGTATGTATAAATGTATGAAACTTTGTTGTGTATTTAATTAAGGGGAAGTGGTATCTTCCTTACCTTTTATAAGCCTGCAAGTCCCTCTCCCTTGTCTACAAAGTCCCTTCAATTGTTTAGGTATCAGTCACCTGAAATAGTAGAGAGAAAAAATGGATGCAGCTTCAGTATCTCTACAGTATCTCTACCTCTTGGGGACCAATGGGGGGAGGTAGACATCTGATTGCTGCTCTTACATTAATCTCACTAAAATAGTGGAGAGATTCATCTCCAGAGAACAGAGAGAAAGCAAATATGCAGATTACACAATATTTTGGCTGCATGATATCTGATACATATCTACAGCTGCATAAGGAGAGAAGTGGATTTTTGTTTCTAAAAGTAGTTATTTATTAATATAATTTATTTTTACATATGAAAAGGATGGAAGTGCACAACATTAGACAACAATGAGTACAATAATTCATCATTTATGAGCAACGGCTTGGTACAAAGGGAAAGTGGGTCCCAGTTTTTTCTACACTTCATATACACAGAAAATACATAAATTAAGTGACAAAGCACCAGTTTTAACATAATGTAAATGTGAAACTTGGAGCAGTAAAAAAATCCATAGCCGTTCATGATTGGAACTATGGTGCATATTTCCATTTAGAACAATAGGATACACAGTATTCGTGTGCATACAGACAGAGAATATCCATTCAAATACATGGGAAAATTATGGCCTGTGAACATATTGTCATATTTTTTAAGAGGTTGCTCTGATTGAAAAAATAAAAAACCATATTCTTTGCATGTGTTCAAAGGTGCATTTCCATGATAATAAATGATGGCACATTGACTGGACATGGCATATTGATTGGTGGAGGTCAGACTGTTGTGCCTTTACATAAATCCTCACAATGGTGCAATGCTAGTTAAAGGGATAGTCCTATCTCAGAAATTTATAGCATATCCACTGTATATGCCATATATGTTTCAGACTGGGGTGCTTGTGGCCCAACTGTGAAGCTGATTCTGGGGCTTCTGCACATCCCTCTTACTTTCTGATCTCTCTCTCCATCTTACTTTCTGTCTCTTTCTCTGTCTTTATGCCTTTATCTCAAGGTCTGCTCTGCATAAGAGCCCACCGGGGTTTTCCCTTGTTCCAGGGGTGTGTCCTGCTGCCTGAGGGGGCCCAGAAACCCTTCTTTCACAGAAGTATGGGAGCTGGGGGGCCCATTACACATTTTGATTTAGGCCCAGGAGCTTTAAGTTATGCCTCTTCCATGTTTTGATACGGGCCAGTCTGAGCCTGGGTGCAGGTCCCACCTCTGGAACTCACACCTGTCTTGAGAATGAGTCCTCAAACCCTTCAATGTAGAATGGTAGGTCGGAAAGCATGAGTGGCTCTTTCCGTTTTCTTTTATGTGAGTTCTGAGTATAGCTAAGTGCACTCAGCTGTGCTCAGGACTCCCATGAAAATGAATAGACAGCACCAGTCAAATAGTCTTGCACAGCCACCTTTCCATTTTACATAAGTCTACAGGGAGAGGGGGAGCTTTCATGCTAAGTGTAGGTCTCAGAGGTAGGTCCTTTACTTAAGCACAGTATATATTATACATATGTTATATGTCATAAATGCAAGAGACTGTAATTTAAAGGGAGCCGTCACTTAGGTTATGCTCCCATTGCACAAGCTAGTGGCAGACATGCTGTTTTCAGCGGTCTGTCCCATATTTTGTAAAATGTAGTAGTTTCAAGGCATTTAATGCTCAAATAAGGCACTTTGCAGTTTGCTTTACCAGAGATGAGAAGGCGTTGATACCACCCACCTGCCATTTTTTCACAGGTTTCTACCTATTCAAGTTAATAGGTTAAAGTAGCCATGAGTGGGCTGCAAACTGCCAGACTTGAGCATTAAGGGCCACATGTATGAAAACTGTTTAGGTCTAAAACTCAATTTTTGGCACATAAGTTACTATGGGCCAAAAAGTGAGTTTTAGACCTAAACAGTTTTCATACATGTGGCCCCAAATGCTTGGAAAGTTATGTACCTCACAAAATAATGTACAGACCGCTGGAAACAGTATGTCTGTCACTAGCTTGTGTCTTCAGCATGGTGGCATGGGTGACACTGTAGCTCCTTTACATAAATTTTCTGCACTGCAGTGCTCCCAGCCACCCACTGTGAAGGACATACATTACAGACCCATTTGTGTTACAGTTTCATGCACAGTGTGTGGCTGCTGGCATTGAATCCAACATGATAATAATATCCTTGTGATATGCCATAGTATTATTAGATGTTCATACCAATGTAAATAATGTCATACTCTCTTTCTAGACTTTTTCTGTCTAATTATTCAGAACATGGCACCTGCCATATCCTGTTAATGTCATTTTCAGTATTATGCATTATATTTGGTAGTTAGTATATTTGCATGATAGTTTTGTTTGCAGGGTATTTATGTAACATTTGCTGTAAAGACTGCGAGCCACATGGCTGCCAGTATGAATGTAGACATCATGTATTCAGCGTGCCTACTAATAGGATTTCAATGATGTGGCTATGCGGCTGGACTGCAGATAAGGTCTCTGTTGTTTGAAACAGCCACATATAAGAAACAAAAATTTAGATGAGATGGGGTAAAAAAGATTGTTCAGTTGTATGAAGTAGAAGAACAGTTGCATCATGTATCATAGTACAATAATATCATTGCCGAAGCAGATAAAATTGAAAATATGAATTCCTGATGGGGCATCATGCTTACTTTCCCTTTGATGTTTTTTTTTTTTCTTTTTATAAGCGGAAAGTAACCAGGAACACGTGGAATGACATCAACACCTTTTTTTCTGATCTTTCCGATATTACTACAGCTGTATGTTGAATGGACACAAAGCTTTACTTGTTCTTTTTGAACAAAATTCTTTCATACTTCTAAACTTGATATTTTTTTCACAGGGGAAGTATTCAATGCACATGAAGCTGGCTGTGATTTTGAGAATGATCTCTGCAAGTTTCATCAAGATGATAAAGATGGTTTTGGGTGGAGCCGGGTGAAAGTGAAGCCTAATGTCTATCGAATGGGAGACCATACCACCGGACTGGGTACATTATGAAAAGCCCATTCAGCGAGTAATGTGATCTATTCATTGTGCTTTACTGTCTCCTGCTTTTTTACTGTAATTCATTATGAGAAAAGTAGATGCCTTTATCAAGAAAGTACATTAGGCTAATGTTTCACCCGTTAAAAGAAGTATAACATAATTGTATTTCTCTGGCTGTGCACTGGATACGCCAGGGCGAGACTAGGAACGTCTTAGAACTAGACAGTTTTCAGAAATGTTCCCCCAATGTGTTTTTTTGGATCAAATGGTCATCTCGGAGTCTGCTACCCTAGAGCTAGGACTATAATATTTGCCGATTATTAGAACAATATTATTTTATGGTTTTGTGTCTTAACTCCAGGACTCCAGACAAGTAGCAGAATATAGCTGTTGTGGCACTCCATCAAGTACTGCATCCTCTTCATTGTTTATATAGGGATTGCAGCTTTTCCATAGAGTATTACTATGCAGTGAAATTTCCGAAAAAATAGTTTTACAATAATGTGTCATAAGAATTTAATCACAAACACGTATGAAAAAGCCATAGACGCTAGGTAGCGATGCTCTTGCAGAAATTAAATAGAATTTTTCAGCTCTTTTTGAGAGGAAATTCCTTGTTGGCGTAGTTTTATACACATTATGCCATGGGCAAACTTTAACCCATTTTCACCAATACATACTGTAATTCTACACCTATCATTAAAAGCAACCTTTGGCACATATTGTTAAGTTATCCACTGATGTCATACAAGTTCAAAATAAGTACAGTGCATACTGGCCATACAATAATTCTTCAGTATCACTGGATACCCAGTATAAGCATCATTACTGAGATTATTCACACAGTAATAGTATAGCATCAAGTTTACCCTTGTCCCTAAGGTACAGTAAACTGCAGATGCTGCACTAATACTTTGTGAATAATCTCAGTTGTGATTCTTAGGCTATGTCTCCACTGCACAGGATTACGATCATGTTTTCGGCGCTTTTAGGGCGACATGTATGAATCTCGCCGGGTCGGGGCGCACGTTTCCGCCAGTTTTCCGGCGGAATCTGCGCCTGATTTATGTCGGGGCCGGGGCGCACTCATACATAGCATGTAAAGTCCGCCGCGCCTTGCCTGTGTGTTAGGCGCAGTGCGGGACTTAGGCGCAGTGCAGCGCTGCGCCTATGATTCAGCGCCGGAGGTAGTGCGGACATACATGCGGGGAAAAGTCCGCCGCGCCTGGCCAGTGTGTGGGGCGCAGTGCAGGGACCGAGGCGCAGTGTGGCGCTGCGCCTAAGATTCGCCGTCCGAGGCGGTGCGCTCGTACATGTGGGCAAAAGTTCCCTGCGCTTCCCCAGTGTGTGTGGGGCACAGTGCGGGGACATGGGCGCAGTGCGGGACTTAGGCGCCGTGCAGGACTGCGCCGAAAAACAGTTCCGATGCGAGACAGGCTGGAACAGCGAGAAATAATTCCAGATGTCGGTGCGGAGTATGAATCAAAAATCGCCTTTATAATGGCGTTCAACATTCTCAGGAAAAGAGCTGAAACCTAAAAAATAAAAAATACATAAAACAAAATCACTTTCCGATATCCTAATTCAAGAATTAGGATATTGGAAATTGCCGGGAAATACAGTAATTCAAATTCAGAAAGCTATTCTGATTGGTCGGCATAAACCGGCCAATCAGAATAGGAGCGACATTGAACCATTAAAAACCTATGGGGAAATTTAGACCAATCAGAAATCCACGGCGGGATAGTTCAAAATACAGAAAAATGCTGAAAAGAGCTGATTGGTTAAGCTACCGGGGACTTGGCTAGCTCAGCCAATCAGAATAGGAGCGACAGAGACCCATTCTAGCCTATGGAGAAGTTTAGACCAATCAGAATCCACGGCGGGACAGTTCAAAATACTGTAAAAATGCTGAAAAGAGGTGATTGGCTGAGCTAGCGGGTGCTCGGCTAGCTCAGCCAATCAGAATACGAGCACCAGAGACCCATCAAAACCTCTGCAGACTTATTGACCAACCAGAATAGGAGCGACAAAGACCCATTCTAGTCTATGAAGAAGTTTAGACCAATCAGAATCCACGGCGGGATAATTCAAAATACAGTAAAAAGACAGAAAAGAGCTGATTGGCTGAGCTATCCCAGCCAATCAGAGCGCAAACTACTTCTCCTATTATAGTCTATGGAGAGATGGGCGCAATGCAATCTCGGTGCTCAGCGCCGTGCGGCATGAAGTATTAATCAAAAAATTATTTTTATTAAATGTAAAACATTATCAGATAAAGAGCCGAACCCTTCTTTACAAATAAAGCAGTTAAAATCCCGAACAACGCGTTTGTCGCCGAGACCGGCGCTACATAGGGAATTGCAATAGAGAGAATTGCCGGGAAATACAGTAATTCAAATTGTTTAAGCTATTCTCATTGGTCGGCAGAAGCCAGCCAATCAGAATAGGAGCGACAAGACCCATTATATCCTATGGAGAAGTTTGGACCAATCAAAATCAAAGGCGGGACAGTTCAAAATACAGTAAAAAGACAGAAAAGAGCTGATTGGCTGAGCTAGCGGTGGCTTGGATATCCCAGCCAATCAGAGCGCGAGCTACTTCTCCCATTGTAGTCTATGGAGAGATGGGCGCTCTGAAATCTCGGCGCTCAGCGCCGTTATTTGGACCAATGGGAGAGCGAGCGACGCTCTTATGGGCTTTCTAATGCAATCAGAAATCAAACTGTACATGGCCGAAATCAAATTATAACACTACAGAAGTTGTCCCGATGTGTATATAAAACGAATAATAATATGGGGCTAACGAAAAAAAATATTAAATCAATAAAATCAGGTTTATTTCTTTATTTTCGTTAGCCAAGGATCAATAGTATGGGTGCAACGAAAATAAAGAAATAAACATGATTTTATTGTTTTTTGGGAGGGGGGTTTGTGGAAACTTACTATGTGATATTAATGACACGTTATCTTTATTTTGTGGGTCAGTAGAATTCCGTCGATACCAGATTTATAAAGAGTGTTTTTTTTTCTTAGACCAATAACCTCTTTCTGTCAGCGAAACTGTGTCAGGGATAACTTGTTATGGGATTAGGGTTTTTATTTATATCATTTTCCACTTGAGGGTACAAATGACTTTTCCACCTTTAACTCCAACTTTATAGCAAAAGTGAGGTGACCAACACAAAGACACAATTCAGACATTTAAAAATAATGTAGTTTTAAATCTTCACCTGGGTATTTGTAGAAGTGATCACTAGTACAATATACTACTGTATTTGTGTACTAAAGTGTATTGTCATTCAAGCGATCCCCTATTAAACCTTGCCTCTGGCCACAATAAGTGTAGGTAGGTCGCTGGGTTAGGTGGAGTAGAGTAAACCATACATCATGCAAAACTTTCTGTAAATGTAAAAAGTTAGACAGAAAGTTCTGCAGGAGGCAAACCAGACAGGAAAGTAAAAAGTTAAAGCGGCAAACTATGTGCCCCTTTCACATGACAACACTGTAATAAGTGAATGGTGTGTTCCTCTCACCTGATCCTAGGAAATGGATACCTGAGACGACCTCCAGGACATCTTGCCGCTAGCGTAGTTAACGTCTCTTCCAGGGACACCAACAGAGCCCCAGTGTCACCCAACAGCGCCTGGACCAGGAACCAGTGCAGGAAACAGTGGTCGTCTTCCCCTTGTTTTTTCCTTTAGGCCCAGACCACCGTGATGACTTCTCCTTGCCACAACTTGTCTCTGCAGAATTTACCACACACACATCTTAGAATCCTCACTTTTTCAGCAGCTCCTTACTTATAGGTATATAAGTCCCCTCAGTTAGGAAGGCACATATAGATCCCCTCAGGCAGGTATATAAGTCCTCACAGTTAGGCAGGTACATATAGATCCCCTCAAGCAGGTATGTAAGTCCTCTTAGATAGGCAGGTATATAAGTCCCCTCAGTTAGGCAGGTACGTATAGATCCCCTCAGGCAGGTACACATATATCCCCTCAGACAGACACATATAGATCCCCTTAGGCAGGTACATATAGATCCCCTCAGACAGGTACATATAGCGCCAATAAAAATAATAATAATACTTACCTCTCTTCCTTCCCGTCCGCACGCCGTCCTTTTCTGGCCAACACTGGCGGCATGACATCATCAAGCTGCCAGCGCCGTGACGCTCGTCCGGCAGCCTCTTGTGGCGTGCCTTTAATGCTACTTTTAGTATGGTCTAAAGCAGACCTGGACATTGTACGCCGCGGGCCGCATCCAGCCACTTAGGAGGCCGGATGCGGCCCACGGGGCGTATAATGCCCGGGTCTGATCTACAAGATGTCTGTTAGGTGATAATTTTTTTAATATGGTAAAAGAATACAATTATTGTAAATATAGTGTAGCACATTTATAAGAACTGTCATATTCCATAAGCTTGAAGTGAATTTTGTATGTATTATTCCCCTACAATATATTGGATAACTGGATTAACCTTGTATAGGATATGCGACTGTTTTTAGAAAATATCAAACATACTTCACATATTTGCCACAGGTTTGCAAAATCAGATCAAACTAAAAATTTTCACCACGAGTAAAAGATACATAAATGACTATACATAAAAATACATAAACTTTGTGCATGTGCTAATACTGTTTACAACTCCATAGCTACCTTGACAGTTTCCATAAAAGTGCCCCTGTACTTACCGATGAATGAGAACCCTTTTTAATTCTTCATGATTTTTTTTAAGTAGTGTGACGGATGTTTGTTCTCTTTTCAGGTTATTTCATGCTGGCAAACACAAGGTTTTCCTCTCAGTCTGGGTATGTTGGACGTCTGTATGGCCCAACCCTGCCAGGAAATATGCAGTACTGCCTGCGATTTTTTTATGCACTCTACGGGTTTTCAAAAATGAGCGACTCTCTGGCTGTCTACATCTTTGAGGAGAACCAAGTTGTTCAAGAAAAAATCTGGTCAGTGCAAGAGTCACCCAAAGGTGTCTGGCTACAAGCTGAAATCAACATAAATAAACCTATGACTTGCAAGGTACAGAATATTTACACAAGAGATTAAACATAACTGTACTTTTCTAAATGTTTAAGTTTTACATGACAGAACGTTAGGTGTGTTTAGGTTTTTGGGTCTCTAATGATGTTGCTTAAAGGCGACCTGTGAGGTGGTTTATGCTGCCCTATCTGAGAAAAAGATGTGATAGAGGTGAGAAGCTGAGCTCTGTGATATACAGCGTTATATGATAGAGGAGAGCTGAGCTCTGTGATATATAGGGTTATATGATAGAGGAGAGAAACTGAGCTCTGTGATATACAGAGTTATATGATAGAGGGAGAGGAGCTGAGCTCTATGATATATAGGGTTATATGATAGAGGGAGAGGAGCTGAGTTCTATGATATATAGGGTTATATGATAGAGGGAGAGAAACTGAGCTCTGTGAGATACACACATGGTTATATAATAGAGGAGAGAAGCTGAGCTCTGTGATATATATGGTTATATGATAGAGGAGAGAAGCTGAGCTCTGTGATATATACACATACATGCACATATGTACACCAGTACATATATAGATAGATATCTCTTATGTATAAATGTGGTTGTATGTATGTATATATATAGCTATGTTTCTGTATTTTTACAGGTTTCGCCTTTAGATTATAAGGTGTGACGAATCTGAAGTAGTTCAAAAGAGGGAAACTGTAAAAATAAACCCTAGGCTCATACGCGAGTGAATATGTTTTCCCAGTTTTTGTGACAAAAGTAGGTGCCTCGGCTTTGGGTCGGCTTATACTCGAGTATGTACGGTATATCTTCACCCAAATGTCTGTATTTGTGTACCTACTTTTGCCACCAAAAACTGGTAAAAAATATTCACTCAAGTATGAGCCTAGGGTGGAAAATGCAGCAGCTACTGGCAAATTTCAAAACTAAAAATGAATACCAATAAAATTACATAGGCAGGTATAGGAAGTTTAATGTCCCCCATAGGCAGGTATAGGTAGTTTAATGTTCCCCATAGGTAGGTATAGGTAGGTATAGGCAGTTTAATGTCCCCCATAGGCAAGTATATGTCCCCCATAGCAGGGAAAGGCAGGTTAATGTCCACCATAGGAAGGGATAGGCAGTTTAATGTCCCAGATAGGCAGGTATATGCCCCCCCATAGGCAGGAATAGGCAGGTAGATGTCTCCCATAGCAGATGTAGGCAGTTTAGTGTCCCCCATAGGCAGGTATAGGCAGTGATAGACAGATATACTTCCCCCTATGGGTAGGTATATGTCCCCCATAGCAGGCATAGGCAAGTATATTGTCATGGGGGTCCGGCGCGGGTGCCGCGGCCGCCCGCGACCCTCCCCCCTGCACCCATTTTCCTGGCCAGGTTACTTACCTTTCCAAACGCTCCCGTGCTTCCTGTTTCCCTGCCGGGCCCCGGCCCGGCCGCGCGCGTCCCCGCTGTTTTAGGCCCGCCGCGGCGATGGTTTGGTTTTGGTTTTTAAAGGGCCACCCAAACCCGGGTAATTTTGCAAATTGCCGGCAGCGGGCCATATATTGTACCCCCCCCCCTGCACTCCCCCTCCCAATTGTTGGTTTTCGTTAGTGGGGTCTTGAGTAGAGTTTTGGAGTTCTTTTTGATTACCCGTGAAACCAGTCCTTTCCGCTACTTTTTCCTGACCACGAACCTCTGCCGCCGTCCTGCCCCTCCTGCCTGTCTCTGCCTATTTTTCCGGTTTTTCATTCTGTACCCCGCTTTTACCCCGGCCCCATCGAAAGGGCAAGTCCGTTGGGGGTAGCGCCCCGGGTAGCCTCACGCCGCAGCAAGTCCATCCCCCTCTCCCCGGGGGCCTTCTGGTAAATACCGGGATCTACTTAACCCGCTCCCTGGCGGGTTTTTAACATCATCCTTGCGGTGGTCCAGCGAATCCCCCAACCCCTTTACGAAACAATCTGGCCATGGATTCCACCAAGGAAACCTTTTTCCCCGGCTCCGGGACGTACAGGGCCCCATCGCCCGCGGAGCCAGCGTATTAACCGGCTCGCGGAAATGATGCAGAATTTTTGGGCGGCCCCGTCTCCTCCCCCTGGGGCTGGGTCCATTTTCCCAGAAACCAGTTGCCCTGCACCCCAAGGCTTTTACCTCTCCAGCCCCGGGCCCCTTCTCTGCATCTCCCCGTTTCCCCTCATGCAAATGAGGGAACCCCCCAAGAAGGGGCCGTGGCTTCACAGTAATTTTGCTCCACCCAAATTTTGAGATGTTGGGGCATAAATTTCCCCCTGCCGAGCGGGCTAAGGTGGCCTTTTTTAAATTTGCCTCCCTTTTTCGGGGGAACCTTGGCCCCGGGGCCCGTCCCCCCCTATGGGAAACCCAGGGGATTTTATTGAACCGGGGAACTACAAACCTTCCCCCAGGGGGTTTCCCCAACCCTCTTTGAGGAACCTGGCCCCACCTCCTCCCCCTTCCCAGGGTCCCGCCCGTCCCATCAGGGTGGGTTCAGACTTTCCCTGGGCCCGTAGTCCGTGCAGTTCCGACCCAACCTCTGAGCTGGACTGGAACAATTTAGGCTTTGGTGGCCCAACTTTTTGGCAAGGCCTTTCCCCGGGGGCAAATTTAAAAATGAACTTGCTGGCGGGACCCGCCCCCCACTCTGGACAATCTGATTTTGGGTTTGCCACCCGAACTGAAAATTCCCGGTTTTTCCGAAAGACAACAAAAGGGTCCGCCTCCAACGGGAGGTCGCCCGACCACGCCGGCTGCCTCGTCTGGCTCCTGTTTTCCAATGACCTCCACTTCCTACGCCAATGGTTCCCGAGGCTGAACCTATGCAGGTCGACAGAGCCCACCTGACCCAGGAGGAACGCTCGCAGTGTCGTCAGAGGCAGCTGTGCTTCTACTGTGGCGGTTCAGGCCACTAAATTGGGGACTGTCCAGTGTGTCCGGGAAATGCTTACACCTAGGGCTCGCAGGAGAGGCATCCCTAGGTGTCAGTGCGGCCTCTCCCCGTCTGACCATTCCCGTACTCTGTGGAGTTTCGCCGGACAGCACCTTTCAAGCCACCGCCTTCCTTGATTCGGGGTCCGCTGGAAATTTTGTCAGCCACGCACTGGTGTCCAGATTTCGCCTGCCGGTGACCCCTCTGCAGGAACCCATGTTCGTCTCCTCCGTCAGTGGCGAATGCCTTAAGGACGCTATTCGGTTCTGCACGGCGCCCCTCACTTTGCAGATAGGCGCCCTACACAAGGAGACTCTGAAACTTCTTGTCCTGCCTCACTCTTCTTCGGAAATCCTCCTGGGCCTTCCTTGGTTGCAAGACCATGCTCTGACCTTAGATTGGAACACGGGCGAGATTATCCGCTGGGGTCCCGCGTGCCATGCGCGATGCCTTCCTGTGCTCCGTCCAGCTCTTCGGCCTGCCTCTGTAAAGCCTATGAAGCCTCTGCCGGGTCTGCCCACTCCGTACCAGGATCTAGCCGATGTCTTTTCCGAAAGACAGACCGAAACTCTGCCCCCGCACCGGCCTTTCGACTGTCCTATTGACCTGCAACCCGGTAGTACTCCTCCCCGAGGCAGAGTCTATCCTCTTTCTGTCTCGGAGACTAAGGCGATGTCGGAGTATATCTAGGAGAACCTCCGTAAAGGCTTCACACGCAAGTCTTCCTTGCCTGCGGGGGCCAGCTTCTTCTTTGTTGAAAAAAAAGATGGTACTCTCCGGCCCTCTATCGATTATCAGGGGACTTAACAAAATTACTATAAAAAATCGATACCCCCTGCCTTTAATCTCGGAGCTTTTTGATCGCACACGTGGCGCAAAAATTTTTTCCAAGTTGTATTTACGGGGAGCATACAACTTGATTCGAATCCGTGAAGGTGACGAGTGGAAGACGGCCTTTAACACCCGAGATGGCCATTTTGAATATCTCGTCATGCCTTTTGGCCTCTGCATCGCTCCGGCGGTGTTCCAGAATTTTGTCAATGAGATCTTCGTCATCGTCTACCTAGATGATATCTCTCCTGATCTGGAAACTCACCGCCTCCACACCCGCCGGTGAAAAGTCTCCGTGACCACCAGTTAATGCCAAACGGGAAAATTTTTGTTTAACCACCTCGTTGCTCTTCGGGGGTACTCGTCTCGGATCAGGGTTACAGAGGATTCCTCGAAGCTGTCTGCAGTATTACAGTGGCCCGACCGGGGGCCTTTCCTCTACCAACACTTTCCGGGGTTCGCAAATTATTACAGACAGTTGTCCCCTTTTCTCCAGCTCGTGGCCCCGCTGGTGGTCTTACGAAGAAAAAAAGCCAAACCCCCAAAAATCCGGGGCCCCAAACCCCAAGAAGCATTTGATCCCCCTCAAATAGGTTCGCTTCGCTCCATTCGTATCGCCGGCCCGCAGCGTCCCTTTGCCCAGAAGTGGACGCCCCTCTGTGGTTGAGTGCTGTTCTCCTTGAGATTTCCCTCCTCGGAAACTGGTTTGCGGTTTTTCCCAAAAAAACCTTCCCCCCCAGTAAAAAAGAATTATACAATGGTGATCCAATTTTTGGGCTATTAAGTTAGCCCAAAAAATGGCGGCACTTGCTGGAGGGAGTTCGCCACCCCACAGTATCTTAAAGGAAAAAAAAATCTTCTTATCTGCGTCGCTAAAAGACTGAATCTCGACAACCCGGTGGTCCCCCTTTTTTTCGCCCGTTTTGATTTTTTTCTTCACTTTTCGGCCGTGGAAAACGTCAGAGCGACGCCCCTCTGACCTTGGACACAGGGGTTTGGAGCCCCCTTTTGCACACATAAATTCCTCCGAACGATCCTCACGGGGGCCCCCCCATGGCCCTTCACATCTACCCCCTAAAAAAAAGCCCTACTACGCCCTCCTGCGGCCGCGTACCCTGAAGGGGGACAGCCCACAAAAGCTGGTCACCGGGAGTCCAAAGTCCCTGAAACTAATCCCGTTATTATTGGTGCCCCACCCTCGTTCAAGATGTTAGAGATTTTTCCCTGGCCTGACCTCCTGTCCCGTCATAAAGTCCCTTGCTCAGCCCCGCGGGGTCTGTTTCCCCACCTCCCCCGGTGCCAGAAGACCTTGGCCCATTTAAAGCCTGGACTTTGTTACTGACCCCCGGCCTCCTCTAAACACGGTATCGGGGTGGTACGGAATTTTTCAAAATGGTCACTTTTTTCCCTTTCCCCCGGTTTTAACCCTCCCCCCCAGCTGGCCCAGCACTTCTTCCCCCAAAATTTTTTTCGGCTTTTCGCTGGAGGGGGGGGTCATTGGGGGGGGGGGGGGGGGGGGGGGGGGGGGGGGGGGGGGGGGGGGGGGGGGGGGGGGGGAGGGGGGGGGGGGCGGGGGGGGGGGGGGGTGATGGTTTGGTTTCCGTAAATAATTTGTTTTAAGGTGCCCCCGTTAAAGTTTGGCCCTAAGTATTTGGGCCTTTTGTTGTTCTTCGGAAAATGAAAACCCCTGTCCACAAGTCCCCTTCCTCCTATTCTGCAAATCCTGAACGCCTTCCTGTTTCCTCCTCAAAAACCGTGGGGCTGAAAACCCTTCTCCCTGGACCGTTTCGCCTTCTTGTGGCCAACGCGATAACATCTTTGAGGTCAAGGAGGGGGCGGCGGAAAAAACAGTGAGGGGGGGCATTCTTTTTAATGATTGGGAAGGGGTTTGGGGGCCCGGGGGGCGTTCGAGGGAAAACCCGAGGCCAACCGTGCCGACCTCCCCTCCAAATTTCCCTAAAAAAGCGGGGAAGACCTAAAGGGGGGAGGGGGGGGAGTTGGGGCTTGGCGCGGGGCCGTTCCCCCCCCGGCCATCCCCCTGCTGCACATGCTCCTTTCTAAATTTCCCGCCCCTGGCCATAAATTGTACCGCCCCCCGCACTCTTTGCCCGATTGTTGGTGTGCGTTAGTGAGTCTTGAGTAGAGTTTGGAGTCGTTTGATTACCCCTGTACCAGTCCGTTCCGCATGTTTCTGACCTTTCCCCGTTTTCCGCTTTTCCCCGCTGTTTGCCCGTTTTGACCACGAACCTCTGCCGCCTGTCCTGACCTCCTGCCTGTCCCCGACTACGTCTCCGGATTACGATTCTGTACCACGCATTACCCCGGCTGTGATCGCAAGCAATTGACGTTAGGGGTAGCGACCTGGTATCCTCAGGCCGCAAGTCCATTCCGCTTTGCGGCGGGCTCTGGTGGATACCGGGGGCTACTTAGACTCCGCTCCCTGGCGTGGATTAACTATCATCGCTTGCGGTGGTCCAGCTAATCCACCAACCCGTTACATATATGTTCCCCATAGGCAGGAATGTCTCCCATAGGCAGGTATAGGCAGGGTTTGTTAAAAAAATAAAAATACAAGTACTCGCCTTTCCCCGCCGCTCCGATGCGATCCTTCTTCTGGTACAGGTGGTGTGATGTCATCAGACCGCGCAGGCAGTCTGCTCGCTCGCTCTCTGCTCCGCAATAGTGTCTCCAGCTGTACGGGCTCCCAGAGTTGCACACAGCTGAGGAGTTCCCCACCGGTGCCTGGGCGCCGGCCGGTAACTCGAGGGTCAGCTGTATGCTGGCGCCTGGGCCATTGCATCGCCCGAGTCGAGTATAATCCGAGGACGGCTTTTTCTGCACATTTTTTTGTGCTGAAAAGCTTGGCTTATACGCGAGTATATATGGTGTGTGTACTGTATATATGTGTCTGTGTTTTTATATATGTGTGTGCATATGCACATGTTTAACTCATCAGAAAGCGTGCCGTATGGCAACAAGTAAACATATTCTGAACTTCATGCTCTTTAATGCATTCATGTGTGCAATTCCGCATACAGTCCATAAACATTTAGACTTTAGACAAAAATATCTTCAAAGAGGTATATAAAAACCTGAAATCCAACAATCAGTTGCTGAGTTCACAGACATAGTCTGAACGCCATCATCTCGTGGTTAGCTCACTGAAGCAGCTGAACGGCCAAGCGGTTGTCTGCATTACCCAGAATGCCCCACACGCGATGTTTTGGGGAAGCCACTCCCCCTTTCACCCCTTTTCTGGAACAGGAGCGTGGCGAGGTAAGTGCCGACTACCACAGTGAGCTGCTGGCTGTGGAGACGGAACTGTGGCAGGGGTGCGGGTGTGCCTGTGGCCAGACAAGGGGGCCACGGGGACACCCGTAACAGAACCCCCCCTTTGGCCTCCCCCTCATCCCGGCCCACAAAAATCTAGACAAAAGACCCCGGTCCAGAATGTTCTCCTCCGGCTCCCATGACCTCTCCTCTGGCCCAAACCCTTTCCAATCTACCAAGAAAAATCGTCTCCCCCTAACTATCTTCATGGCCAAAATTTCCTTGATGGTAAAAACATTGGTGGAGTCAGCTATGGGAGACGGGGGAACCACCGGACGAGAGAACCGGTTATGGACGACTGGTTTCAGCAGGGAGACGTGGAAGTTGTTTTGGATGCACATAGAAGGAAGGAGCCGGAGCTTGTAGGCCACCGGATTGATGTGCCTCAAAACTTCAGAGGGACCTAAATAACGAGGGCCCGGCTTGTAGCTAGGGATTTTAAACAGGACATATCTGGCAGACAGCCATACCCTATCTCCAGAAACAAAGGAAGGAGGGGGTCTTCTTTTCTTGTCTGCCTAGACCTTCATACGGACGGAGGCCTGAAGCAGAGACTGGCGCGTCTCCTTCCAGATGGCAGAAAGGTCACGGACCAGATTATCCACCGCAGGGGCATCGGAGGAGGCAGAGGGCAGAGGAAGGGGTGGGCGGGGATACCGACCGAAGACGATGAAGAAGGGGAATGCCCCAGCGGAATCAGAGTCCAGGGAGCTATATGAAAATTCCGCCCATGGCAACAGACTGGCCCAATCATCTTGCCTAGCAAAACTTGATTCGCCCTCTCCACTTGTCCATTGGATTGTGGGTGGTACGTGGAAGAGAAGTCCAGTTCCACTTGAAGTAGCGAACAAAGGCCTCGCCATAATCTCGAGACAAATTGAACCCCCTGGTCTGAAACAATATGTAAGGGCAGTCCATGTAGTCAGAAGATATGTTTGAAAAAGAGATTGGCGAGCCGAGGAGCAGAAGGAAGGCCAGGCAAGGGAATGAAGGGTGCCATTTTGGAAAAACGGTCAGCGACCACCCAGATAACTGTATTTCCTTCAGAGGGCAGTAGGTCGGTTATGAAGTCCATCGCAATATGGCTCTAAGGACTGCTAGGTACTGGCAAAGGTTGGAGTAATCCCGCCGGTTTGAGTCGAGGTGACTTGTTGCGGGCACAGGTGGTACAGGCCTCCACGAACTCTTTCACATCTTTGGTGAGATCAGGCCACCAGTAGAACCGGGAAATCAAGGAACAAGACCTCCGTACCCCAGGATGACCAGCTATGCGAGAGCAATGACCCTATTTCAGCACCCTCAACCGGAGCGCAGGGCGCACGTATGTCTTACCCGGGGGTACCCGTTGGAGGTAAATGGGAGCTGCGGAAACCAGACGTTCAGGAGGTACAACATGTCGTGGAGTGACCTCTTCTTCCCCACTAACATCGGAGGCATGAGAAAGGGCATCGGCCTTAACATTCTTTTCTGCCGGACGGAAATGGCTGAAAAAGTTGAACCGGGCTAAGAACAGAGACCATCTCGCTTAACGAGGGTTTAGGGATTGCGCTGTCTGAAGGTAGAGGAGGTTTTTATGGTCAGTGAAGATATTCATGGGAAAACGCGCATCCTCCAGGAGGTGGCGCCATTCTTCCAAAGCAAGCTTAATGGTCAGAAGTTCTCGATCCCCGATGGTATAATTCCTTTCTGCCAGTGAAAAGGTTCTAGAAAAGAACCCACAGGTCTGAGTCTTGCCCTTAGGCCCCTTTTGGGTGAGGACCGCCCCAGCCCCCTACTGAAGAGGCGTTGACTTCTAAAAAGAAGGGTATCTCGGTATCAGGCCGGGATAACACAGGTGCAGAATACTGCCTTCAATTTGGAGAAAGCCTCTTCAGCAGCCGGTGGCCACAGTTTCGGGTTGGAATGCTTTTTAGTGAGAGCCACAATCGGTGCTACCAGCGTAGAAAAATGTGGGATAAACTGCCAGTAGTAATTGGCGAAGCCCAGGAAGCGCTGTATGGCCCGAAGGCCGACGGGTCTTGGCCACTGTAGGACAGCAGAGAGTTTGGTGGGGTCCATCTGCAGGCCCTTGTCCGAGATTATGTATCCGAGGAAGGCCAGGCTGGTCTGGTGGAATAGGCACTTTTCCAGTTTGGCGAAGAGAGGGTTCTCACGCAGGCATTTCAGGACCTGGGGCACATGCGACTGGTGGGTTTCCAGATCGGGTGAAAACAACAGGATGTCATCCAGGTAGACCACTACGCAGACATACAGAAGGTCTCTGAAAATGTCATTGACAAATTCCTGGAAAACTGCTGGAGCATTGCACAAGCCGAAGGGCATCACAAGATACTCGAAGGGCGACATGTATGAATTCAAATGCGTACTTTTTTTTTACTTGGCACCGACCCTCCAGTTCTAAATAGATATAGAAGAGTGTAGAATACGAAAGTATGAAGATTTTTGGCGCATTACATAGAGCTTAATGCACCAAACTTTGTATGGGCATAGAGTGTAGTGCGCCAAGTTTGGCGCATTAAGCTCTATATAATGCGCCAAAAATCTGTCGTATTCTACACTCTCAGAATCTCATAATCCGAGCATTGAAACATTAAGAGGGTGACGTATGAATTTGAATGCATATTTTTTTTTTACTTGGCGCCAACACCACAGTTCTAAATAGATATAGAAGAGTGTAGAATATGGCAGATTTTTGGCGCATTACATAGAGCTTAGTGCGCCAAGTTTGGCGCATTACACTCTATGCCCATACAAAGTTTGGCGCATTAAGCTCTATGTAATGCACCAAAAAATCTTATACTGTCGTATTTTACACTCTTCTATTTCTATTTAGAACTTGAGTGTCGGCGCCAAGTAAAAAAAAAGTACGCATTCAAATTCATACATGTCGCCCGAAGTGTCCATCACGAGTATTGAAGGCCGTTTTACACTTGTCATCCTCCCGGATCCGGACAAGATTATATGCCCCCCGCAAATCCAACTTGGAGAAGACTTCGGCTCCCCGTAGACGATCAAAGAGTTCCGTGATCAATGGTAAAGGATACCAGTTCTTGATGGTGATCTTGTTGAGGCTGCGATAATCAATGCACGGTCTCAGATATCCATCCTTCTTCTCCATAAAGAAAAAACCGGCACCAGCCGGAGAAGTAGATTTGCGGATGAAGCCTTTTATAAAGTTTTCTTTAATGTAGGCCGACATCGCCTGAGTCTCTGGTACGGAGAGCGGGTAGACCCAGATCTATAGGGCAATCGTAAGGTTGATGAGGAGGAAGTGTCTCTGCTTGCTTCTCAGAGAAGACGTCCTAGAAGTCCTGATACAGTTGCGGCAGGCCAGGTAGCGGCTTGAGAGAGGACTGTGGAGGGCTGGGACGCACCCGGTGAGGTGCCAATAGGCAGCGAGACTGGCAGTCTGGACTCCAATGCAAAACTTCACCCATCTTCCAGTCGAGCATAGGGGCGTGACGCTACAGCCAAGGAAGCCCCAGTAGAACTGCCGAGGAAGAATGGGGTAGTACGAAGAATGCCATCCTTTCCCTGTGCAAAGCTCCTACTTGTAGGGTCACCGGCTCAGTCCGGAAGAGGATGGAGTCACTCAATAGCTCACCACTGACGGACGAGATGACCAAGGGTTGGTCTAAGCGGACCACCGAAAGACGATATTTGGTCACCAAAGCAGCATCCAGAATCCAAGAAGGCAGCCACTTGTAACGAGACTCCGGAATTGGATATGACCATTTACAGGTCTCCGTACCTGTGCGTATCCAATCCAATAATATATCAATGGGCTTCTTCTTAAAACTTTAAAAACTTTTATTATAAATTCCTTAAAACGACATCAATTAGTCAACGTATAGACATGAATAGAAGTAAGGGGTACTTAGCATCATTGCGATGAAAACATTGTTCGGTCCGAGAAAGTCTGTTATTCTTAGCTCCGGCAGCTGCCCGGTCTCCCGGCGTCTCCAAAGAAAGCTCCTGACGGAGCTAGGTATATCGGGCTTTCTCGGACCGAACGATGTTTTCATCGCAATGTTGCTAAGTACCCCTTACTTTTATTTACGTATATACGTTGACTAATTGATGTCGTTTTAAGGAATTTATAATAAAAGTTTGTAAAGTTTTAAGGAGAAGCCCATTTGATATATTATTGGACAGGATAAATATAATCCACCTGTGTGTAATCAAGTCTGTATCCGTATAAATGCACCTGCTCTGTTATAGTCTCAGGGTTCTGTTTAAATCGCAGAGAGCATCATGAATACTAAGGAACACACCAGTCAGGTCCGTGATACTGTTGTGGAGAAGTTTAAAGCCGGATTTGGATACAAAAAGATTTTTCAAACTTTAAACATCCCAAGGAGCACTGTGCAAGCAATCATATTGAAATGGAAAGAGTATCAGACCACTGCAAATCTACCAATACCCGTACATATCAAACTAGGAGTAGACTGATGAGAGATGCAGCCAAGACGCCCATGATCACTATGGATGAACTGCAGAGATCTACAGCTAAGTTAGTACAACTCATTGCCTCCCACACAGCCAGCCAGTATCGCTCTGCACTGATGAGGGACAAAAATCCTGAAACAGCGTTGTCTGCAAATGAGAGATACTGGCTTGGCTAAAATCCTTTTTGCTTTCTCAATACCCAGTGGGTCTGTTGGATGTAACAAATTGAGGATTTGTTACATCCAACAGAGGGCGCTTGGGCTTCTCAGCTCCTTTCCCATATTACCTTGTCATAGGACAACAATCAGTCGTACACTGCACAAATCTGGCCTTTATGGAAGAGTGGCAAAAAGAAAGCCTTTTCTCAAAGATATCCATAAAAAGTCTTATTTAAAGTTTGCCACAAGCCACTTGGGAAACACCAAACATGTGGAAGAAGGTGCTATGGTCAGATGAAACCAAAATCAAACTTTTTGGCCACAATGCATAACGATATGTTTGGCATAAAATAAACACAGCTCATCACCCTGAACACACCATCCCCACTGTCAAACATGGTGGTGGCAGCATCATGGTTTGGGCCTGCTTTTCTTCAGCAGGGACAGGGAAGATGGTTAAAATGGATGGGAAGATGGATGGAGTCAAACACAGGACCATTCTGGAAGAAAATCTGTTGGAGTCTGCAAAAGACCTGAGACTAGGATGGAGATTTACGTTCCAACAAGACAATGATCCCAAACATAAAGCAAACTCTACAATGGAATGGTTCACAAAAAAATGTATCTAGGTGTTAGAATGGCAAAGTCACAGTCCAGACCTGAATCCAATCGGGAATCTGTGGAAAGAGCTGAAAACTGCTGTTCACAAACGTTCTCCATCCAACCTCACTGAGCTCGAGCTGTTTTCCATGGAAGAATGGGCAAGAATTTCAGTCTCTCGATGTGCAAAACTGATAGAGACATACCCAAAGTGACTTGTAGCTGTAATCGCAGCAAAAGGTGGGGCTACAAAGTATTAACTTAAGGGCGCCAGATAATGTTGCCCACCCCTTTTTTCTGTTTTTTATTTTTTTACAAAAGTTTAAAATATCCAATAAATTTAATTCCACTTCACTAATTCTTTATCTTTATGTTTGAAGCCTGGAACTTGGCAAAAGGTTGAAAAGTTCAAGGGGGCCGAATACTTTCTCAAGGCATTGTATGTGCACTCAAGCCCATGTGCACACACACTCACAAGCCTATGTTTGTACACACACAAGCCCACGTGTGTGCGCACACACAAGCCCGTGTGCGCATGCATATTCTCCACTTAGCACTCTCTACAGTCTCCCTGGTTGCTGACAGTGCACGGACACGTTTCTTTTAGGTCTGGGGCTTCCACACAACCTCTGCTGCTTCTCTAGCAAGCCTTGCTGGAGCACAGAGTAGCTTCTCAGTCCTGATAGGATCCCTCTGGGCTCCAAAATCATGGCTGCCAGTTCCCTATAGCTGTGAACTGTAGATGCTAGAGCATGCTGAGTTCACAGCTGAGAGGGTTCTAGCTGAAGAGATTAGGATGGGAGATGTCCATACTCCCAATGCACAGTGAGTGATTTACTGCAGTTTCCTCTGTCATGCAGTACAGAGCTGCTTCTAAAAATGGCAGTCCTCTGTATACATAAGTATCATTAATAAATGCCTATACAAGCACAAACTAAAATAACTGTAACTGAAAGTAAAAATGTTATGTAAAATACATACATTATTAAAAATAAAAAATCGCAACATATTCTCTTTAAAGTGATGGACTGGTACAGAAGGAGAGGAGAGCTTACAAATTACAAGTGGACAGGAGAAAATAATTGATGCATACAGCAATTCCTTAGAACTGAATAACTTTGCATTTTTCTTTTTCCAGGTGGTATTTGTTAGTTGGTGTAAAAGTTTCTGGGACTGTGGACTTACAGCACTTGATGACGTTTCAGTAAGCATTGGAAACTGCCAGATAGCTGGTAAGACATACTTAGATTATATACATACATACATACATACATATACACAGTTGAAACCAGAGGTTTACTTACACTAAATAAAAAACACATATGCATGTTTTCCTCGCTATCTGACATGAAATCAAGAGAAACCATACCCATTTTAGGTCAATTAGGATTACCAAAATTATTTATATTTGCCAAATGCCAGAATAATGAGAAAGAGAGAGAATTTTTTAAGGCATTTTTATTACTTTCTGCAAAAGTTTTATCTTTTTTATTAGCCAAAAGTTTTAATTACAATACATTTCATTAGCTACCCTGGTGGTAATGCAATTGAAACCCCCATGAAAGCTGTTTAGACTTGGGGTCAAATGATTTTTGCGCATTCCTTCCGAACAACGGCTTCTCGCAATAGTTAGTAGTAGGAATTTTGGCTCATTTCTCCTGACAGAACTGGTGTAACTGAGCCATGTTTGTAGGTTGCCTTGCTCGCACCTGCCTTTTCAGCTTTGTCCATACATTTTTGATAGGATTAAGATTAGGGCTTTGTGATGGCCACTCCATAACATCGACTTGGTTATCCTTGAGTCCCTTTGTAACCAGTTTGGCGGTATGCTTCAGGTCATTGTCCATTTGGAAGACCCATTTCCGTCCATGCTTTAACTTACTGGCTGATGTCTTGAGATGTTGCTTCATTGTTGCCACATAATCTTTTTCCCTCATGATGCCATCTATTTTGTGAAGTGCACCAGTCCCTACTGCAGCAAAACAACCCCACAACATGATGCTGTCATCTCCGTGTTTCACAGTTGGGATGGTGTTCTTAGGCTTCCAAGATTCTTCCTTTTTCCTCCAAACGTAACGTTGGTCATTATGGCCAAACAGTTCAATTTTAGTTTTGTCAGACCACAGGACATGTCTCCAAAAATGTAGGTATTTGTTCCTGTGCAAATTTGGAAACATTAATCTGGCTTTCATAGGTTTCTTTTGGAGTAATGGCTTCTTCCTGGCAGAGTGGCCTTTCAGTCTATGTTGATACAGTACTCGCTTCTGCCAGCATCTTCACAAGGTCTTTTGCTTTTGTTTTCTCCTACACTTCTGCTCCTCTTTTCCACATCTCAGTCCCTGGTGAAGGCCTATTACGGATGAAAAGTTGGATCATGGGAACATTCTCACTAATCTGAATTCTGTGTAATTTCTGCTTTCAAATGAAGAGCTGTTTTTGAAATACTTGTCATTTCAATAAATTACCCTTAACTGCAAAAGGAGTGCCATGGATTCTCTATATTCTGTTGCATAGGGTGGCATAAACCTCCTGACAGGTTCCCTTTAAGGACACAACAATTTGTGGGGATGTTTCTCATCCCTGCCTTCCAAAAGCCATAACTTAATTGATCTGTCAGCATACCTGTAGAAGAGTATAAATGTATTAATGGCATCATTTTAGGGCACAAATAATACATTGAAAAACTTGAATTTATTTTTTGGAGCAGAGGGGACTGAACAAAAGAGAAACATTTTGCTATTAATTGGGTTTCACTTTGACATGCAGTATATATTATGTTAATTCTATTCTTCAATACTTAAGTTAATATTAATTTATGTTTTATTATTTTCCTACTTTTGCATAATAAAACACTTTTTCTATGTTCAAATGTGTATTGTGTCACCATATTCTAATAACCATAACTTCTTGTTATTTTTCCACATTAGCTGCATGACAGCTTATTTTTTGCAAGATGAGTTAATGTTTCATCAGTACAATTTTGGGCTACATCCAACTTTTTAATCACTTTCAATTCAATTTTTAGGGAGGCAGCATAAACAAAGCAATACTGTTATAATTTACAATTAGCTTTATAGTGTTCACCTTTCAGGTTAAAAAAAAAATAATGAATTTGTAGCTTGGGTTGTTATTGATGTGGCAATCGCTGTAATCGTATCGACCTGCTGAGTAAAGCTAGCATGTCATTTATACCGCACAGTGACCACTATAAAAAATAAAAAAACACTACTAGGATTGCTGTTTTGTTCAAAACACCTCACAAAAACCTTAATAAAAAGTGATAAAATTGTCGTAAAAACCCCTTAATGGTACCAATAAAAACGTCAACTCATCCTACAATAAACAAGCCCATAATCAGCTCCAAATACAGAAAAATAAAAAAAAGTTATGGCTGTCAGACTATGACGACATAAAAACACATTTATAAACGAATTTCTATTATGTAAAAGTAGTAATATGTTTTACTACTATATAAAAACTATATAGAATTTATATAATTGTACCGAACCACATAATAAAGTTATCCTTTCATTTACCCCGCATGGTGAACGCTGTAAAAAGGAAGCCCAAAAAACAATGGCAGAACTGCTTTCCCCGCCTCCCCCGCATTTTCATTCCCAATGCTAAAAAAAACTATGGAACACATGTGCGCTCAAAATGTGCAATACACCGCTAGATGAGATCCAAGATCCAAGATCCAAGGGTGTTGAATCCAAGATGGGGTGACTTCTGAAAGGTTTCACCTGTTTTGCTACTTTGGGGGCTTTGCAAATACAATGTGGCACCCACCAAAATCTGCTTTCCAAAAATCAAAGCGCGCTCCCCCCCTTGTACGCCCTGCCATTCACCCCATATGTAGGATATTGACCAACTTGGAAGAAATTCCATAACAAACTTTGGGATGCTTTTTTTTCCCCAGGATTTTTTTGTAAAAATTAAACATTTTCAGTTAAAATTGCAGATTGTTGGAAAAAAAATTTTTTTTTACAATATGGGTCTTTTTAGGGGTGTTGATTAAGTTTTAGCAACTTAGTGTGTCTGCAAATCTGAAATGGCGCCTAAATAAAATTGTATTGAAAATGAGACCCCAAAGTCCAGTAAGTGCTCCTCCTACTCTGAGGCTTGTAGTTGAGTCAAATAGTGCACTAGGGACACATATGGGATATCTCTAAAAACGGCAGAATCTGGGGAATTGATGTTGAGTTTCATTTCCCTGGTCACATTTACTGTATTTCAGTGAATAATAGCAAAAAATATAAAACCTGCAAAAAAAAGTGAAATTTTAACATTTCACCTCCACTTTGTTTTAATTTCTGTGAAATACCTAATGGATTAAAAAACTTCCTAAATACTGTTGCTATGGGCAACAAAGTGAGTTTTTAGACCAGACAGTTTCCATACATGTGGACCTAAATGTCTAAAAAAAGAGACCAAAAAATTTGAAAAATGATGCCAACGTACAGTAGACATATGGTAGATAATAATTATAAATTATTTTGAGTGGAATAACTTACACGCATAAAGTTTTGAACTAGGCTGTATAAACCATCGCGCCGCTTAGTGGTGTAGCACTTTAACGGGACTCAATGTTAAAGTAAAAAAAAATAATAATTTAAAGTGTAAAAAAAAATTATTAAAAGTTCACCCCTTTTTTGCCATTTTACAAATAAAAATAAGTCATATAAAAGTTACACATAATTGGTTTTGCTACATCTCAAAAAGTCCGATCTATTAAAATAGAAGAAAAAAAATTCCAAATGCCAAAATCGTGGCTTTTTGTTCATTTTAGGTCCCCTAAAAGCTGGAGTAAAAGTGATCTCAAAAGTTGCATCTATCCCAAAATGGTACCAATAAAAAGTACACTTCAGGACGCAAAAAATGCCCCCTCACTCAAGTCCGCAGGTAGAAGTACAAAAAAGTTATTGACTGCAGAAAGTTGTGCAAATTTAAAAAAATAAAATGTTTGGATTTTTCTTACGATACTATAACATAATGCAAACCCTATACATTTAGTATTGCCGGAATCGTATCAACCTGCAGAAAACACTTAATTTATATCGAAGATTGAACGCTGTAAAAAAAAAAAACATGGCACAAGTACGTTTTTCACATTTTTACCCACTTTTTTTTGGGCGGTATCCCAGTACATTCTATGGTACAGCGAATGACAATCATAGAGAGTATATCTTGTCTAGCAAAATAAAAGCCCTCATATGTCTATGTAGATGGAAAAATAAAAAAGTTATGTCTTTTGGAAGGTGAGGAGGAAAAAACTAACGTGTCAACCAAAAAAAATGCTTGGTAATTAGGGGTTAATTGCGCCTGTGTGAACTCATTACCTGTATAAAGGACACCTGTACACATACTCAATCAAACACACTCCAACCTCTCCACCATGGCCAAGACCAAAGAGCTGTCTAAGGACACCATGGACATAATTGTAGACCTGTACAAGGCTGGGATGGGCTCCAGGACAATAGTTAAACAGCATGGTGAGAAATAACTGTTGGTGCAATTTTTAAAAAATGGAAAAGGTACAAGATGACTGTCAATCTTCCTCAGTCTGGGGCTCCATACAAGTTCTCACCTCGTAGAGTAAGGATGATTCTGAGAAAGGTCAGGAATCAGGCCAGAACTACACTGGAGAACCTTGTCAATGACCTGAAAACAGCTGGGACCACAGTCTCAAAGATTATCGTTAGTAGCATACTACACCATCATGGATTAAAATCCTGCAGAGCACACAAGGTCCTCCTGCTCACACCAGCACATGTCCAGGTCAGTTTGAAGTCTGCCAATGACTATCTGGATGATCCAGAGAAGGCATTGGGAGAAGTTCATGTGATCAGATGAGACCAAAATAGAACTTTTTTGGTATAAACTCTACTGACTGTGTATGAAGGAACAAGAAGGACAAAGCCAAGATCACTGTCATTTAAACCCCTTAGATGTCACAGTCAAAAGCAACTACTCATCTAAGGGGTCTGAGAGAGGAAAGGGGCTCCTTCTGTCTCACATATGCATCGAGTTGTGCTACTGCAGGTATGATAGTTGCCGTGACAGCCCGAAGCCTTTGTTAGGGTTTTGTTCTATTTATGATGTCAGTATGTCAGATTTTTACCGAGATTTTTGTGCAGCAATGACAAACATTACGTTGCTGTGCTTTACTGCCCAAAAAAATTTAATTTAAAAGAAAGTAAAAAGTGCACCAAAAATGACTTGTGAAACATCCTAAGGGTTGACAGAGATTTAAGGCTGCGCCCATAAGGCATGGTTTCAAAATGCGACCGATCTGATTTAAAATCTATATCAGGCATGGGTATTTTGACACTGTAGATGGGTTGCAGACCGCCGTAGGGCAGGGGGTTTGCGCCCTCCACGTTAAAACTCCCATACCCCTGTTTATGTTCTCCCCAAAATCAGAGGGAAAAATGTAACAATGTCTAAGTTTTAAAACCTTCTGGCAGGGGGAAAATTAATGGAAAAAAATATGATTACAAGTTTCAAATCTGTAATTCCATTGTACAAATGGGAAACTAAAGTACAGGTTTAAAAATGTTGAAATTTGGGATTGGCACCTTCTGAAACAAGTCCTGTCTATTAACAATATAAATCTACGGAACACCACTGAAAATATCACAAACTGGTTGGGTGCATTTCACAGCAAATTGGTGTTAAAAGTGCATGTATTCCAAACTGATACCAATAAAAAGTACACTTCAGTCTGCAAAAAATGCACCCTCACTCAAGTCTGTAGATAGAAGTACAAAAAAGTTATTGTTTGTACAAAACAGCGCTGCGGTAAAAATGTTAAAAATAGAAAATCTTTTTTTTTTTTACGGTACAAGAACATAACGAAAACTCTACATGTTTGGTATTGCCGGATTCATATCAACCTGTAGAATACAGATAACTCATCATTTATTCCGAAGATTGAACTCTGTAAAATCAAAACACCCCGCAAACATGGTACAAGCGCGTTTTTTTCACATTTTATCCCACTTTGAATTTTTTTGCGGTTTCCCAATATATTCTGTGGAACGGTGAATGACACCATTAGAAAGTAAATCTTGCCCCCCAAAATAAAAGCACTCATATTTCTATGTAGATGAAAAAATAAAAAAAGTTATGGCTCTGGGAAGATGGGGAGGAAAAAAAGACTGTGAAAAAAAGGCTTGGTCATTAAGGGGTTAAATAGCCACTCATTTGGATATTGAAAGCCATACCTCAAACTCCTGATGATGCTACGTCTGTGGTGAAACATGTAGGGAGGTTTTTTGGACATTTTTGTTATTTCAAAACTTCTGATCTTTTGTGGTCTGACCACTTCTTAAGGCTATATTCACACGGCTTATTCTGGGACGTATTTCAGCCCGTAATTCGCACCATACTGCGTGAATTAAGGGCTGAAATACGTCCCAGTCATTACGGTAATCCACAGTTTTCATAGAGAACTGTGGATTACGGCTCCTCTTCCTGCTCGCACAATACGACGAGCGGGGAGAGAAGTGACATGCTACTTATTCATGGCGTATACATATCGTGGATAATGCATGTCTATGGGGCTGGCGGGCTGCTGGCCCCCTGCCCCGCTCCCGCCCCCGTACACACGGCGTAATTGCGGGCCGAAATACGTCCCGCAATTAAGCCGTGTGAACATAGCCTTATTTTGATTTAAATCTGATAGCTAGAGAGATGTAATCCCGAGTGACAACTTTTGGTTATGTTCACACGGCTTAAATTGGGACATATCTCGCCCCGTATCTTGCGCCGTACTGCGCGAAATACGGGGCAAGATACATCCCAGTCATTATGGTAATCCACAGTTCTCATAGAGAACTGTGGATTACGTCTCCTCTCCCTGCTTGCACAATACGGTTAGTGGGGAGAGAAGTCCCCACAATTACTGCCGTGTGAACATAGCCTTTTGGTCTTCAGAGATAGCAATTCATGCGCTAATATATTTTAACCGACAGCTAGCTGTTGTCAGCTCAAGTTACTTTTTGGTATTAAGAAATTGTTGAAAGGGGAGTCTGATGTTATATTCTACTATTTAATTCCATCCTGCTTTGATTGTTGATATAGCAGGGCTATATATCTGCATTTGAAAGAGCAACTATGTCTGAACAATTGCTACATACAGTGATACACTAGTTACACTTAAACAAGTGCTACCTTCCATACTATATAACATGGGGTGGATTAATTCATACACACATAAAAGTTTTTCTAATACCAAAATCCAATTAACAGTGCATTTCAGAGGCATTTAAGTGATACCAAAGTACCGACTTTGGGAATACGTTTAGCTTTATCAGAGGTTTTGGTTTTAAAATGTCTAATTTTCTGCATTAGTTTTCTTTTTTTCTCTTTTGTATAAAATTTGATGAATGTAGTTTAATTTTAAATACTAATCTGTAATGGCTAAAAGGGGTTTAAGATAGCTAATGGCAAATTGTGATTTTGTTTGAATAGACACCCCACCATCACAGCTAGGTCATTTTTCTAATGATGTTCATTTATTAAATGCACACAAGGGACACATTTAGGATATTTCTAAATATGTCAAAATCAGAGGAATAAATATTTAGTTGTGTTCCTCTGTTAATACCCACTGTGCTCCAGTAAAAAAATTGAATGAATGAACTGATTATTACTGCAGGGATCAGGTGATCGTGGTGTCTAAATGAATGCGAAACAGTACGGTGCACCATTCCTCCTTCCTACCGGCTGAGTGGTTACCATGGCCTACAGAAGGCTTCTATAGCCACCTTTTTAGCGCTTCTTTTGCTTCCTACCTCAGGCAAAGAAGAAACAGAACGGCATCTTGGTTCACACTTCTGCATTATCTACATAATTATAACATTATAATATAACATAATTTATTCCATATGTCAACCATGATAGAAGAAAAAAAATTCAAAATCCCAGAATTGCATTTTTTGGTCATTTCACACCTCCCAAAAAATTGGAATAAAAAGTGCTTTAAAAGTTGCATGTATCCTAAAATGGTATTAAGAAAAACTACACTTCAGCACACAAAAAATGCACCTTAACTCAAGTCTGTAAGTAGAAAAGCAAATCAAACCAACATGCAGAGTAGAGGTAACATCACTTCTACTGAAGATGGACAACAAAAAAAACACAACCCCCGCAACATGGTACATTTTATTTCACATTTCACCCCTCTTGGAATTTTTTGTTTATTTTTCCAGTACATTGTATGGTGCAGATAAAGACACTCATAGTTTCATAGTTTGTAAGGCTGAAAAAAGACGAGACGTCCATCCAGTTCAGCCTGTTGTGCTAAGGTGTTGATCCAGAGGAAGGCAAAAAACCCCAATGAGGTAGAAGCCAATTGTCCTCATTTTAGGGAAAAATTCCTTCCCGACTCCAATCTGGCAATCGGAAAAATCCCTGGATCAACGACCCCTCTCCAGAATCCTAGACACTATAACTTGTTACATTATTACGCTCCATAAATTCATCCAAACCCTTTGTGAACTCTGTTAGTGAATTCACCATGACAAGTTCCTCTGGCAGAGAGTTCCACAGTCTCACTGCTCTTACAGTAGAGAATCACTTTCTATGTTTATGTAGAAACTTTCGTTCCTCAAGACATAGTGGATGCCCCGTTTTTCTAGATACAGCAATGGGTATAAATAAATCTTGGGAGAGATCTCTATATTGACCTTTGATGTATTTAAACATATTTATTAAGTCCCCCCGAAGCCGTCTTTTCTCTAAACTAAATAACCCCAATCTTGCTAATCTTTCTGGGTAATGTAGTCCACCAAGTCCTTTTATTATTTTTGTTGCCGCCTTTGTACCTGTTCAAGCTCTACAATGTCTTTCCTGTGCACTGGTGCCCAAAACTGTACACAATATTCCCTGTGTGGTCTAACCAGTGACTTGTATAATGGGAGAATAATGTTCTCATCATGTGCATCTAGGCCCCTTTTAATACACCCCATGATCCTTTTTGACTTGGCAGCTGCTGTCTGACACTGGCTGCTACAATTAAGTTTACTGTCCACCAGGATTTCCAAGTCCTTCTCCATGTCACTTTTACCCAGCCTTTTTCCATTTAACAAGTAATCATGTATAACCTTGCATTTATCTGTGTTAAACCTCATCTGCCATTTCCCTGCCCAGGCCTCCAACTTATCCAGATCCCTTTGTAATATATTATCCTCTATTGTGTTGATTACTTTACAGAGCTTAGTATCGTCTGCAAAGATCGATATTCTACTGTGCAATCCATGTGTAAGATCGTTAATGAAAATGTTGAATAGGATAGGGCCCAATACTGACCCCTGTGGTACCCCACTAGTAACAGCAATCCAGTCAGAGTATGTACCGTTAATTACTACCCTCTGTTTTCTATCAGTGAGCCAGTTGCTTACCCACTTGCACACATGTATCCCCCAGTCCAAGCATTCTCATTTTACTTACCAACATTTTATGTGGCACCGTATCAAATGCTTTAGAAAAATCTAGATATATGACATCCAGTGCCTCACCCCGATCCAGTCTAGCACTGACTTCCTCATAGAAGCTGATGAAATTAGTCTGACAGGACCGATCCTTCATGAACCCATGCTGGAACGGCGTTATACATTTATTTTCAGTGAGATACTCCAGGATAGCATCTCTGAGAAAACCTTCAAACATTTTACCCACAACAGAGGTTAAACTTACCGGCCTATAGTTTCCTGGATCACTTTTTGACCCCTTTTTGAATATTGGCACCACATTTGCTATGCGCCAATCCTTTGGGACATACCCCGTTATTAAACAGTCCATAAATATTAAGAATAGGGGCCTATCTATGACATCACTTAACTCCCTTAGGACACGTGGGTGTATGCCATCTTGACCTGGGGATTTGTCTATTTTAATCTTCTTAAGACGGAGCTGCACTTCTTCCTGGGTTAGACAAGATACTTTTAAGTTGGAGTTTACCTCATCCCTCTGTTCAACAGGAAGCTCATCCTCCTCTGTAAATACAGTGGAGAAAAAAGTGTTTAATGGGTTTGCTTTTTTCTCGTCGCCCTCTACTGTCTCTCCCTCAGTGTTTTTCAAAGGGCCAACATTTTCTGTTTTAATCTTTCTACTATTTATATAGTTAAAAAATATTTTGGGGTTAGTGTTACGTCTTTCTGTCTCCATCTTTGCTTCCTTTATCTTTATTTTACACACTTTATTTTTTCCCTATAGCTTCTTAGTGCCTCTTCACTACCCTCCTGTTTTAGTAGGTGAAACACTTTCTTTTTGTTTTTTATTGCCTCTTTTACATCCCTGTTGATCCACATTGGGTTTTTCCTGTTTCTAATTATTTTATTACCATAAGGTATGTACCTCTCACAGTGGTAGCCTAGGATGTTTTTTAAAAATATCCCATTTATTATTAGTTCTGCCATATTTAAACACATTGTCCCAGTCAATACGGTTTAGGGCCTCCCTAAGCAGAATAAAATTAGCCTTCCTAAAATTCAGTGTTTTTGTGGCTCCTTGACAAAAAACTCTATTGAAGGATAAACGGAAATTTATTATATTATGACACTAATAAAATTACTTCTTGTTCCACACAAAAAAACAGCCCTCATATGTCTATGTATATGAAAAACAGAAAAAAATGTTGTGGCTCATGGAAGCAAGAAGGGAAAAAATGAAGAGCCAAAAAATTATGACCATGCAGTGAGAAGTAGCTAAAGAGGTTTTCTAACTACAATGAATAGCTTTCAACATGTAGGGAAAAGTAAACGAAGACTATTATCAAATGCATTGCTTTAGTTATTTTACTTTGTTGACGAGATGAGAGAGATTTGAGAGTTTCTCTTGATTAACGCCCATCTCTCTCCTCTCCTATCTCATTAGTTGGAAGCTGCTGTCCATTTGTGGTGATGTCACTTTCTGCTGTGTCTAATCTCTAGCTTTGTTTAAGATAAGGACATGTTTTTCACTTCTTAACAAGATAAAGGGTAACGCACACCTATGTGGTGGGTGCTCAGTGGTAAGGTCAAAAATTGACTAGTTTACAAATAGTAGTAGAAAACCACGGCACATCAATTCTGGTATTATACAAATAATAGAGTATTTTATTTTTCACAAAATAGTCAGATGCTGCTTACAGGGAACATTCTGTATAAAGGTTACAGTGATACAATAGATGCCATAACATTAGACGTTTTGGCCATAGCCTTTGTCATGAAAGACCTCTTAATAGATATGAGGCATAAGGTAGATCAGATAATGATGAATGTATCAGGATGAGAGCAAGAATAGCGCTGGTAAGAGGCGGCACAAAGGTATGAAGTAAGGCTGCTGTTGCAAGTATAGGCTGTGAGCAGCAGGAGAAATCTGTGGATTACCAGCATAATCCATAGATGCCTCTGCATGCCTTTCACTTCTTAGGCTGCATCCACATGACATTGGACAAAATACATTCGGAAACCGAAAACTGCTTTGTTGGATGAGTATTTTGAACAGTTTTTGAATGTGGATTCTGGTCTTGTTTATGCTGGATTCACAGTCAAAAAACGAGTTCTATTCATCTCGTGCGAAGGGCAACTCAGATTTTTAATTGAGATCTATAGGGATGTTTTTAGTCAGATTTTTGCAGTTTTGAAAACCTGAATCCACATAAAAATCCAACAGTAAAAGCATGTTGTGTGGACGGACTCTTTGGGTGCGTTCCCACTGCACAGGGCAAATACCGGTCGGTTTGCCGTCTGGTATTTGTCCTGTTTTGCGGCCGTTTCCATAGGAGTCCGTTGTGCTAATTTTTGGCCGGTTTTTCAGGCGGTCTGAAAAAACGCAAACCGGCTGAAAAACCGGCCGAAAACCCGTGCCGTGGGGACATGCCCTTAGAGCTCTGTAGTTTTGTGTATTACAGATTTTACACATCATGCAGTTATGTCACTGTAACAGGATCAGCTAGAATAGTAGAGTTTATATGCCAATCACTACTATAGAACCATCCACAGCCTAAACAGGAAGTATGAGTCTGAAGCAGGCAGTGTGTGTGAAACTGCATGGTGAAAAAACCCCTTTAAACCCTATCACTGTAGATATTAGGAATCAAACCATAACCACTGGAATACCACCATGAGCCCCTAAACTACAATGTATAAAAACATGATGCAGTGCACTTTGATATCTGGAAAGTGAGTACAAAAAAAAGTATTGGGGTGAGGTATTTTGCACAGATTTTCAAAACCTCCAAATTCTCACTTCACTATTTTGTGTTCTCTTTCGTGTAAAAGACAGTCTTTTAGTTATAGAAGATTAAAGCACTCTTCACACTTTTGTTTGTGGTTACGTTTGAAACCTCCAATGCAAGTTCTGTCAGGAATAAAACAGAACCACATACTGCGCTTTTATTTTTTTACTAAAACGATAGACACCATGGTGAAAACCCTACTGACCCCATTTGTGGGAAAATACTATGCTGTGACATGAATGTTTTGCTGTAACTTACAACCCAGTTATAAGAGGGAAACTATAAATTATTTTCCATTCTGGAACAAAATCTCCCTGTGATAAGATTTTAAGATTCTATAGTATGGTTTGCATTCTAAAAAGAAAACTTTTTAAATAATAAATAGGCTTGTTTATTTGTGCAGAGCTGTTCAATTGGGGTCCCATGCACTACACCAGTGCTGCTGGTGCTGAATGAGTGGGTCACTTTGTAGACCCAATGCAGATGAAAGCTGTGAGGGTGGAGGGGGAGAAGCTTGTAAATTTGCAGATAATTTGTATAGGGGGCAGCCAAGCTGAACTTCTGCATCAGGACCCATGAGGAATATTATCAGTCTGTGCGCAAACTATGCATCATGCACCATCTGTACTATATCATGTACAATATCTCTGCTACAATATTGATGTGCCTATTGTTCCTATGCCATTACATGGAAGTTTTCTTTAGCACTTGTACTATCATATAATTCTATTATCTGACTACACCCAGGATTCCTTTGTAGTATGTAACTTTAGAGATACTGTGGATATCCCTGTGGAGGATAGTAGTGGACCCCGCGCACTCAGCAAAAACGGCGTCTCAGGCAATGGTATAATTAAACCATCAATATTTTATTCTAAAACTATCAGAGCTTTCAGGCCGTGACAGAATTAAAACAGTTTGAACGATAAAAACAAGTGCACGGTCGACGCGTTTCGCGCAGAAAACCCACGCTTCCTCAGGACAGATACACTTCAATGTAAGTGTTTGCTTTATATACAGTTTGTTTGTGGAGACGCTGCATCTAAGGCGCCGAAAAGAACAAAGTCTCAAGCTTGTAACAAAGACTGTCAGGTTTGTGGTACTAACAAGGTGTCTAAGTGGAAGGAATAGCTGTCAATCACAGTTGACTGCCAGGATGTTGCTTCATCAAGAGGATGAATGGATAAGCTAGATGTCAATCACTTTAGAGAAAACCTTAGGGAATGCAACAGAGCTCAGGAATCGCTGTGGGTAATGTCAATCAAGAAAATGTATCAGTAAATGTGATAGGTCTGATATGATAACTTTAGAGATACATTGTTCTGCATTGAAGCACAAAATAGGATTATTTATATGGCCTAGTTCACATCTGCGTCAAACAGAACCTCCGATACAGATGTGAACCAGGCCTTGTCAGTATAGCTGCTTCATTTTTGTATACATTGCTAGTTACTATGATTACTAATAATTAGAAATATCTTTTTATTTTTATGCATTGTCACAGTAACAAAAACAGTTGCAAAAGTGTATACATCTTTTATCATTATGAGTAAGGGTGGTAGATAGGAAAGTCTTTACAAACCTTCCATGAGTACAAATCTTAGATTTATTTCTCTGTATTACAGATAGGCTGCCTCCAGTACCTGGAAAATGTACATTTGAAAAAGATGATTGTGGATTTCAGCAAGAATGGCAAAGAAGAGGAATCTGGCACAGAATGAGAGGGGCAACACCTACATCTTACACAGGACCCAGGGGAGATCACACTTCTGGGGTAGGTGAGTCCTTTGTTTTTAAACAGATTTCCTGTAATTAATTGATATCGAAGAAGAAAATAGAATTATTTTTGCTGTCAGCATAATTTTTAATTACTGACCACCCAAGTCTTTTTCACATCTGCATCAGCAGATCCATTTAGAGTCTCTGTCTGCAGTTCCATCATTCTTGACAGCAAACATACTGCTGACTAACCCCATTACAAGTCAGTGTGTGGTCCACAGGGGTCATTTAGGATGTGGTGTATGACCAGTTTGGCACGTAAAACAGAAACACTTTGCCTTTACTGTTTTCATACCATCCATAATTGATTTCCTAAATTTAAAAATGTTCCCGTTGTCTCAGATTACTTTTAAGAACACACTGTCTTGTGTGCGTATGAGGAGCAGCACTACATGTGGCGATTATAAGGCTTGAACAAAGCGCTTTCCACCAGTTTCTCATGTGCAAGCTATATTTCTAGTTGTCAGTCTCTGAGCTTATCTGTTAGAGTATGATTGTGTTTTTAGATACAGAAAAAAAGAAGTGAAATATCTCTTCTCTGACAAGTAATTCCATTGTATTTTGTGTCAGGCAGCCAAGACACACTTTTAGGGCATGTCCCCACGGCACGGGTTTTCGGATGGTTTTTCACCCGGTTTGCGGTTTTTCAGACCGCCTGAAAAAACGGCCGAAAATGAGCACAATGGTGCTCTGTGGAAAACCCATGCAGCAGTCCCCACTGCACGGGTTTTCCGTCCGGCGGTTTTCCAGACAGAACCTGTGCAAGCTAATGTAAAGGGGGAGGGCTTTTCTCCGCTCATCGTGGAGAAACCCCCCCCCCGCCCCACCCCGCGCGGCCGTGGGGACGGCTGCAAAACAGGACAAATACCGGCCGGTATTTGTCCTGTGCCGTGAGAACGCCCCCTTACTGCATCCCTTGCCTCCTCTTCCCCCTCCACTTTCTATAGACTTTTATGGGCAGCATGTAACTTAATCCTTCAGTGAAATGATAATATAGCTTGTCCTTCCAAATGGACTTTGAAGCAAATTGAGAGTGAATTATCAGTACAAGAGGAAGAAGAGAGGAGAAAAAGTGGCTTATAAGTGGAAAAAGATGTATTACAAAGTTTTCATTGCCCTGCAGTATTAAAATGTGCAGACTTTGTTGAAACAACAGTGCCCATTTAAATAAGCAGCATTTCCATCTTTCTAAAATGAAGAAACAATATAAAAAATCCTCACCTTCACTACAAAGAAGAAAAATAATTACATTTTACATTATTCTGATATTTAATATGATTAATGTCTTATATTTAAGGATACTATATGTACATTGAAGCTACCAACATGGTCTTTGGACAAAAATCACGCCTTATTTCAAGAACGCTTCGCGCAATTTATGGCAAACAGTGCTTGACTTTCTATTACCACATGTATGGAGCTGGTACCGGACTTCTTAATGTATACTTGAGAGAGGAAGATCGCAGACACAAGGAGAGACTTCTATGGACTAGAAGAGGTGAACAAAGCATCAGCTGGTTGAGAGCACAGGTTGAATATGACAGCGAAAGGCAACACCAGGAAAGTCACTCGGTGGAAATTATGGTGGCAGTCTTTAGTGGATCAGAGGATCCCATGTGATCGTCTTATGTTCAGGCAACATGTAGAATAAAAAAGGATTTGTCCAAACTGGTTAACACCTTGAAGGCATTGTGTAGGGCTAGAAACAAACCTGCTTTCTTCCAGAAACAATGCCACAACTGTTAATGCATTGTGTCTGGTATTGCAGATTTCCTCAAATGATGTAAATGAGACAAAACTTCAAAACAACATACAACCTTTGAAACAATTATAAGACTGTTTCTGGAAAAATATATGTTTAAAGGCAATTAAAAAATGCATTTTTATTCAACTATAGGATAATTAAAGTACTGTGAATATGGTTCTTTATCTGTGGATATTCTATAAGTGCATGTGACTACACTGACTGAAAAGATGTATTCTCAAGGCACTCTTAAAACTATGAGGGTTATGAGTGTGCCTGATCGCCCACAGTAGCATGTTCCAGAGAACTGGTGCAGCATCTGTGAAATCTTGGAGATGGGCATGGGATGTTCGGATGATTGAGGAATGTACTCTGATATCAGCAGAAGAGTGGAGAGACTGGGTAGGGTGGTAGACAGAGATGAGGAAGGAGATATAGGGGGTGCAGCACTGTGGAGAGCATTATGGGTGAGAGTGATTAGTTTATGCTGTATTCTGTACTGGATGGTCAACCAGTGCAGTAACTGACACAGGGTAGAGGCATCAGTATAGCAGCTGGCTAGATAGATGAGCCTGGCTGCTGCATTCAGGACAGATTGGAAAGGGGAGAGTTTGCAGAGAGGAAGAATGATAAGCAGGGAGTTACAGGAGTGAAGATGAGAAAGGAAAAAAAGCAACAATGAGAATTTGAGTTTTTTCCACAGTGAGAAAAGGACGGATTCTGAAGATGTTCTTGAGGTGTAGGTGACAGGATCGGGTAAGATATTAGATATAGGATGAGGAGAACAGATCAGAATCTAATATAATCCCAAGACAGCGGCTTGCGGCCTAGAAGCTATGGTGGTACCACACACTGAAACAGAAATAGCAGAGGGGGGTTGGTTAGTAGATGGTGGAAAGAGGGAGGACATGATGTCAGAAACTGGTGTTTTGTAGCAGGGCAGGAGTGATGTTATGGGAAGAGGTGTATAATTGAGTGTCATTAGTGTAGTGTACTGAAAACCAAATCTGCTGATGGTTTGTCCAATGGGAGCTGTGTACATTGAAAGGAGGAGAGGACCAAGAACCGATCCCTGAGGAACCCCAACAGCAAGAGGGAGAGAAGAAGCAGAACATGCAAATAAGACACTGAAGGAGCTGTCAGAGAGGTAGGATGAGAACCAAGAGAGTGCGGTGTCCTGGAGGCCAATGGCAATGAGCATGCTGAGGAGAAGGTGGTGATCCACAGTGTCAAATGCGGCAGAGTGATCCAGAAGAAGCAAAAACAAGTAGGTGCCCTGAGATTTAACTGTGAGGAGATCATTTGAGACTTTAGCTAGAGCAGTTTCTGTGGAGTGTAAGGTGTGGAAACTTGATTGTAAAGGACTGAGAAGAAAGTTAGCAGAGAGACAGCGGACTAGGCGAGAGTAGACCAAGCGTTCTAGAAGTTTAGAGATGAAGGGCAGGTTAGAAACAGGTCGGTTACTAGCAGCACAGCATGGATCCAGAGTGGGCTTTTTTACTAAAAGGGTTATAGCAGCGTGTTTAATTGAAAATGGAAACTTCCTAGTGGAGAGAGGTTGAAGATTGCAGTAAAGTGAGAGATGACAGCTGGAGAAATAGACTGAACAAGGTGGGAGGGAATGGTGTCACTACAGCAGGTGGTGGGACGAGCAGGCAGGAGAAGCCTGGACACGTCTTCTTAAGTCATCGGGTCAAGAGCTGAGAGTAAACTAGAGGACATGTGGGGAGGGACAGGATGGGTGCTGCTTGGGGTTTGTGATGAGATGTGATGCCAGATCCTATCAATTTTCTCTTTTGAGGTGAGTGGCCAGGTCTTCAGCACAGAGGTCAGTGACTGGGGTCTGAGCTTTAGGTCTGAGAAGGGAGTGGAAAGTGTCAAACAGTCGTTTTGGGTTGTGTAATGTTGAAATGAGGGAGGTGAAATATTCTATTTTGGGGCAGTGAAGGTAAGTCCTGAGCCTGAATTTGCAGTGGAGAAAGTCTGTAGATAGCTTTGACTTTCTCCACAAACATTCAGCACATCTGGAACATTGCTGCAGAAAGCGGTATAAGATTAGGTTGTTTAGATCAATTAACCATTTTAAAAACCAATTTTCAGCATGTGCATAGCCTTTCCCACCAGAACCTGCATGCTTGTGTGTAGAAATGAGCTGATGTAACTGTGGATTTTCTTTTTTCTAGATTGTGTTTGAAGCTATTCGTGGGATTTCAATAAGAAGTGATGTTGCGCTGGATGATATCACATTTCAGAACAAACCCTGTGGAGGTAAATAATTATTACATACAGAATGGAGCAAATTGATCAATACTGACTAATACTTAAAAGGGATTTGCCAAAATGTGCCTTATCTGCTAAAAAGCAAAAGTAAACAAAGCATGCTGAGCTGAGAGAGAGAGAGAGAGCAGGTCAGAGCACAGAGCCGCATAAGGGATCGTGTGCAATGTTCACTCAAATAATCACACTACATCTAGGGATTCTGTTTTACAAAAAGAAACATATTTTCTCCACAGACCCTTGAAAGCTCCTTCACGCTCGCGCAAGCCCGGCCAGTTCAGCTCCTGTCACTCTGCCTGGTCGTATCTAATACAAGCTTTTAAGTAACTAAGGGCAGGTAAGGCAGCCTGTAGATCTCACAGGCTACAATTTTTTTAATCACATATATTTAGAAAACTGATTAAATACCCATTTTGGAGGATCCCACATCAACATTACATTGTGGCAAAACCCCTTTAAGACTAGTCTTAAAAAGCATCACTGTCTAGTATAAGTTTACATCAGTTATTAGTGGACTTACTTCATGCCAAAATTTTGCTGCACATTTTGCCGCACAATGCACTATTTCACATCCTTTTCATGAAGGCACACCCCATTGCCCTCTTAAAATGCAAAATAAATGTGCCCTGTTGTCTGTAAAACAAAGGTCACACAACTGAAGAGTAAAAAACCATGAATTATAGACTTATCAAGATGGACTTGCAGGTCATTAGCAGAGAAATGATTTCTACATGGCTGCCCTGCTATGCTATAAGGATCATTCCCACTCGATGTCCATGGTGCTGGCTGAAAATTGTTGCATACAGATCATACACACTCTAGTGGCCAATAATACAGTTATAAGATTTTAAATCATGAATTTATGCCTTGAGAATTTTAACATCGTAAATTAAAAACTCAAGGCTCTGATAATTCTGAATACTAATGTAACTATATAAAAATATATATGTATAGAATACATTCTAAAACAAAATTATCATTAACAAAATTAGCACTGTTATAATCTATACAAGTTCGATGGTGAGTAACTGAAAGTTACTAACATCCATTGACATGAAAAGTTGAACTGACATTATTTTATATTATTCACATAGAAGTCACTTAATTTATTGCAAAGGTTGTCCCGGATTAAGTGTTTTTTTAAGCACCAGTCATGAATGCCCATATTACTCCACGATACAGTGTTGCTTAAAAGTTTGTTAACCCTTCAGATTTTTCATATCACTGCTTAAATTTGACCTAAAACTATATCAGTCCGAAAAGTAGATAAAGAGAACGAAATGGTTAAAAAAAATGGGTAAATTATTCAATACAATATATCTGTAAGTGGCAAAAGTATATGAAACTTTGCTTTTGCAGTAACTGCATCTAAACATTTCTGGTAATTGTTGATTAGTCCTGCATATAAGCTTTGAGGTATATCACCCAGCGTCAGTTTGGTTATGTTGGTGGATTTCCTCCCATAAACTGATTGCTCCAGGACCTTCCACAACATTTCTGCTGGAATAACCAATCTTTGGTATGATTTGTGTGACTAGCGCCATTGTCTTGCTGCATGATGCATTTTCTCTGAAAATTCAGCTCACAGGCAGATGTTCGGTCATTTTTCTCTAGAACTTTCTGGTAAAATCAAAATTCATTCTTCCATCAATGAAGGCAAGCCGTCCTGGTATGACTTTTTGGAATGTTTTCCAATCTTCAAATATAATGTTTCTCATTTAAACCAAAAAGCTCTGTTTTGATCTTATTCATCCACAAAACATTGCTTCAGTACCTTTCTGGTTTGTCCTAGGTAGTTGCGAGCAAATGCAAATTGGGTCCGCAATTTTTTTTTGGAGTAGCAGCTTTCTACTTCAAATGCTACCAGGCACATCATTGTTGTTCAGTGTCCTCTTGATTGTGTAACTATGCTCATTACATTAGCTTAATTTGAGAAGGGCCTTTTAGTTGTTGCTTAGAGGTCCTTTGTGACCTTAAGGACTATTATATGCTTTGCTTTTGGTGTAATGGTTGTTGGTCGACTACTCCTGGTCTTGAATTTCCTCTATTTTTAAACAGTCTGAGTGTGGATTTGAGGGGTCCAATCTCGTTAGAAATGGGTTTGTAACTTTTGCTGATGAGCATCAACAACTTTGTTATGAGGTCCTTAGAAATCTCCTTTTCTTTTTTTTGGTCACACTTCCACAAACAGGCAAGTATTATGAATATCAGACTTTGGAAGATTCCTGGTCTTTAAGGAAAAGATCCCTCCCCCCACTCATACCTGAAAGTCATCCTATCAAATAAAAAAAATACCTGATAATTTTGCCACTTACAGATATGTTATACTGGTTCATTTTCTTTAGTGAATAAATAACAAAGTCTAATATCCTCCTCCTACACATCCTTTCCTCCCTCAGCATCATGGACTTGGCTCTCTACTGGATCTCCTCATACCTCACCGATAGAACATTCAGCGTCTCTCACTCTCACATCACCTCCTCCTCCCGCCCCCTCTACGTTGGTGTCCCCCAGGGGTCTGTCCTGGGCCCACTACTCTTTTCTATCTACACTCTTGGACTGGGTCAACTAATAGCATCACATGGCTTTCAATACCACTTATATGCTGAAAGATACCCAACTCTACATCTCCAGCCCAGATATTACCTCTCTACTCTCCCGGATCCCTGACTGTCTTTCGTCCATATCCTCCTTCTTTTCCTCACGTCTTCTGAAACTAAACTTGGAGAAAACTGAATTCATCATCGTCCCACCGTCCCACTCGATCCCTACACCTGATCTCTCTATCACAGTTAATGGCTACATGCTTAATTGCCCAGTGAATCCAGTTCAAGTTAGTAACCTTGACCTACAAGGCTCTCCATAACCTCTCCCCTCCATACATCTCTGCCTTAATCTCCAGATATCTCCCCTCATGCAATCTCCGCTCCTCACAAGACCTTCTTCTCTGCTCTCCCCGTGTCAACTGCTCACATAACCATCTCCAAGACTTCTCTTGTGCTTCCCCCAAACTCTGGAACTCACAGCCCCAACACATCAGACTCTCCCCCACTCTCACTAGACTCAAAGGTAACCTGAAAACCCATCTCTACAGGATTGCCTATAACCAACAATAACCCAGTTGCTACTACTCCACCCCACAAACAATGTCTGCCCCTCACCTTCTGTCTCTTCCCACCTTCCCTTTTAGATTGTTAAGCCTCACGGGCAGGGACCCCCTCTGTTAGTTATTAAGTTGTCACCTTTGTACTTGTTTGACCTATTTTATGTATGCAACCCATATGTACAGAGCTCTGGAACCAAGGGCGCTCTAAAAAATATTTGTGTCACATTTGTTTGATTTGGTTCTCTTTAGGATTTGTGTAAAAATCTGATGTAATTGTAGGTCAAATGTATGTAGAATTATAGAAAATTCTGAAGAGTTCACAAACTTTCAAGCACCACTTTAATCCCTTAACGACCTTAGACGTATCCATACGTCCAGGTCGTTTGGGGGTTAACGCACCTGGACGTATGGATACGTCCTGAGGATCGCGCAACTCTAAAGAGAGTTTGCGCGCGATCAGCGCGGGGGGGTCAGCTGTATATTACAGCTGACATCCCGCAGCGTCGGCCCCGACCCCGGATCGCTCCGGGGGGGGCCGGTAAACCCCTTAATTAACGCGACGATCGGTCACAATAACAAGGGAGACCGCAGTAGGAGAATCGCTCCTCCTGCGCTCTGTCGGCGGCGGCAGCGCACGGACGCACGATCCGTGCACTCCTGCCCTCTGACAGACAGCATGGAAGGCAGAATGCCTTCCGGGTTTTGTCTGTGACGTCACGATGCCCGGGGCCGAGCCCTGTGGGCATGGCCCCGGCATCGTGACTGACAGTTGTCATAGGAACCAGTCATAGCAACAAGCTATGCACTGATTCCTATTGAATGAGAGATCTAAAGATCTCTCATTCAAATCCCCTATGGGGAAAAGTAAAATAAAAATGTGAAAAAAAGTTAAAAAAAGTGAAAAACAAGTAAAACACAAGCACAAAAAATAAAATAAAAATACGTACACTTTCCTTGTCCCCTTTAAAAACGCCAATCGCCCCAAAAAAGATCAAAAATAAAGTACCCATATTTGGTACCCGGCGCGTGCGTCACGCCCTGCCCTATAACTCTGTCATTTTAATTAACCCGAAATGGTGAACGCCGTAAAAAAAAAAAAAAAAAAAACCAATCACAAATTAATTATTTTCTTTCCCGCACCATAAAATGGATAAAAAGCGATCAAAACTCCTAGAAACCAAAGTTTACCAATTAAAACGTAGTTCATCCGCAAAAAAAAAGTCCTTAACAGCTCTGAAACGGAAAAATAAAAATTTACAGCTCTCAGAAGATAGTGCATAAAATTGTTTACACACTAAAAACACTTTCTTTTTTTTAAAGTGCTTCAACATAAAACATATAATAGGTATCACCATAATCGTAGCGACCAAAAGAGAAAGCAAATTTTAAACACCGTACTGCACGTGAGCCCTGTTAAAATAAAAATAAAAAACCTACTAGGATTCAGTTTTTTTCTTCACCCTGGCCTCCAAAAAATGGATTAAAAGCGATCAAAAACTTGTCCCCCAAAATTTGATACTAAAAAAAACGTCAACTCATCTTGCAAAAAAAAAAGCCCCACACACCCCAAGCACAGAAAAATTTAAAAATTTAATGGCTCTCAGACAGGCATCAAAAATTTATTTTCCTTTTGAATAAAAGTGTTTTATTGTATAAAAATAAAAAACAAAAAAAATATACAAATTGGAAACGTGTAATCATATTGACCTGCGATAAAGCTACCAGCATATAACCGTACAGGCCCGCTAAAAAAATAAAAAAAAAAAACACTCCCAAGATTGCTGTATTTTTTCAAAACTCTCAGAAAAACCTTAATAAAAAGTGAACATTGCATCAATGCACCCCATAATGGTACCAAAAAAAAACTTCAACTCCCCCGAAAAAAACAAGCCCCATACACCGCTCTGCTCACAGCAAAATAAAAAAAAGTTTATGGCTTTTCAGAATAGGACAACATAAAAACCAATTTTTTATAGACCCTATTTTCTACTGTTGTAAAAGTAATAAAACAGAAAAAAACTATATAAAATCTTATCATTGTAATTGTACCCACCCCAATAGTAAAGTTATCACATCATTAAACTGCACGCGAATTCGGAAAAATTGAAACTCAAAAAACAATGACCGAACTGCGTTTTTCCCCCATTTTCATTGCCCAAATGTAAACAAAAAAAACTAATGAACACCTTGCATCCAAAAAGCACAGTAACCTAAAAATCCCTGAGGTAAATTTGAATCCAAAATGGGCGACTTCTGGAAGGTTTTCTCCTGTTTTTGCTACTTTGAGACTTTGCAAATGCGACATGGCCCCACCAAAATCTTGCGTTTCCAAACGCCAAATTAGAGCTCCTCCCTTTTACGCCCTGGGCCATCGCCCAAACAGCAGTTACACCCACATTGTAGGGTTTGCCGAAATTGAAAAAATTCTTACAAATTTTGGGGTTCTTTTTTCCAAATCCCCGTATATAAAAACATTTTAAGCTAAATTGCAGATTATAAAAAAAAAAATTTTTAATTTTACACCTTATGCTAAAATATTATGAATCACCTGTGGGTCGATATACTCATGCACCCCTGATATATCATAAGAGGTAGTTTCCATATGTGCTATTAGGGGGTTTATTAATTTAGCAACCTTAGGGTGTCCCAAACCTAAATGGCGCCTAAATAAAATCGTATTGAAAATGAAGACCCCAGAGTATAGTATGCTCCTTCTTCTGGGCTTATGGTTAGCCAAATAATGCACAGGCCACATATGGATATCTCAAAACAGCAGACCGGGGAATGATATTAAGTTGCATTTACCCCGGTCACATTTACCGTATTCCAGTGGGAATTTAAAGGAAAAATATTGAAAATTTTCAAAAAAAATTAAAATTTTAATTTCACCTCCACTTTGCTTAATTTCTGAAATACTGAAAGTTATCAACTTCCCCAACCTGTGTAAATACGTTAAGGGTCAGTTTCTAGATGGCGTCACTTATGGGTACTAACACCAGGCCCCTCAAAGCCCTCAGAACGGAGTGGTCCCTAAAAAAAAGTATATTGCAAATTTTCTGAAATGTGAGAAATTACTACTAAATTTCCCAAGCCCTCTAATGCGTAAAAAAAAAAAAACATTAAAAATTATGCCACCTATAGTGACAAATGGTAATGCAGTTATAAACTATTTTGTGGTAATAAATCCTTGCACGCAGAATTTGCAACTTCAAAATTTTTCCAAATTTTCATGAAATATTTGAAAAACTTTTTTACAACAAACAAGGATTGTATGGGTAAAATTTCTACAACTTAAAGCACAATGTTGTCAAAGAGAAAACAATCTCTGATAATCACATGTAGGAAAAAAAGTGTCAAAATTATTCTCAATAAATTGAACACATGTCAGATTTCAAAATAGGGCTGTGTCAGGAAGGCCAAAACAGGCTGGGTCCTTAAGGGGTTAAGTAACCATCTAATAAAGCTGCACTAACATTCTATTCCATATCTGGGATTCCATCACTCACTTGCTGCAGTCTCACAAGGCAGCTGCAGCATAGACTAAACATGGCCTTCTTCCTACTACTACACTTGCACTGAACAGAGCACTGCTTTATCCAATAGATGTGTCTCTGTACAAATACTAAGTTAATTTTAGTGGGGTGGTGACAACATTAAAGGGGTTTTCTCGCTACAAAGATTGTTTTTTAAGTTAAAGATCTTGCAAAAACAAGTCACTTGGCAATATATGTCCATTAACAGTGTCCTACCTATTCATAGATATCCCCTCTTGTATGGGCTGCATCAGCTCCTCAGGTCGCTATAGCTACAGAATTGTTCAATCTCTCATGATAGGCTGCCAGCACTGGTTGTTATAGCTACAGGCCCTAAGTGTCCACAGTATGAAGCTGTGCTTCATGCAGTGTACGAATAGTAGGTGTAACATGTGAGGCCATATACGGGCTGAGCACCAGCAACAGTGTTTACATGCATCTGTGGCCAGCAAGGTGGGAGCTATGAGAACATAAAGGTAGACTTATTCTTAGGTAACTGAATAAGAAAGCTAATTTATTATAGAAATACTGCACCAGGTCCAAAAAAAAACACAATGCTTAACAGACTCATAATCTATGAGATTTTTAAACTGGGAAACATATTAATAATTAGACGTTGACAAATGCTAAAAGGTGTTTGGAGAGAAATAACAATAGGTGCTTGTAGTCCTATACAGTGGTCTTTTAACATACAATATTAATTGGACCGGGACAACCACTGTACATTGTAATCGTATGTTGAAAACTGGCAATTGGTTCCAAAACTGAAAATAAAGGCGATTAAAGAAAATGAAGCAGATAACTAACATAGATAAACCAAGTCCTTAGAAATAATAGCCAGAAAGAGCTGCTGGACATCACATTCTATTTGGAGGATAGGAGTTTCTTCATTGTCATGTACTTTATACTCAATGTACCAGAAAAAAAAAAGAGGGCCTCCCTCACGTGATGCCCATAGGGGCCACTCAGCCTGTCACATGTCAAGAGCAGTACAGAACATGCACCGAACTGTACTGTAGAGAGGCGCTACTAGACCACCAATCACTGCATGCACTTCACAAATACAGAGGGTTTATAAGTAAAATGGTCATGATAATTGGCTGGAACTTCAGATCAATCAGGTGCTGCAGATTGGCAGTATCTGCGACATTGTATGTCAAGTGTGTGATTTCAAGATACAACGTCCCATAAAAAAGACCATTGTATGTTGACAATATAGTATCTTGAGACCATTGCAACTTGAGTGATCAATTCACTTTGTACTGCTATAATACTAAGCAGCCACCTCTTCGGAAATAGTAGTTGGGGGAAAGGGAGGACTTTTCATCAGCATTTTGCACCAATGTCTTTGGTGTTTTCTCTTTAATGTATCCTTTTGAGGACTGTTTTTTTTTTTTAACTTGCCTATGTACTAATAAGTATTAGTGGGCATGGAATGTCAGTATTTAGTTTTGTGCACTTGGAATGTGCTGAGTAGTTGGCCTCATTGAATAGTATGCGGGTCACTAATAGGCTGTAGGCCAGCGTGGTGCAATACATATAATCGTATGACTTCATACTTGTATAGATATGTACAGGTATAATACTAAGCAGCCACCCCTATCAGGTGAAGTAGATGTGTGCTTATTCATTAGTATTTTGGACCTGTTGAACCTCCTCCTTAGGTTTGGTTCACTTGCTTTATTTTTGTGCATATTTTATACATAAAATATGCATTATTTGCACCAAAACACACATCAAAGATGCAGCTACACTGTTGCATTGATTTTTTGTCTTATTGTAGTTTTATTGAAGAGATTTCCATATAAGAAACATAATAATAGCATATGATTAACACCATATTTATATGTGAAACAATTATTGACCTTTTACAAGCATAATTATATTATCAATAATCTTCTTGCCATAAAGTCTAAGCATTAACCCAGGCATGCTCAAACTGCGGCCCTCCAGCTGTTGGGGAAACTACAACTCCTATCATGCATTTATATAATCTATAACAGTGGGAATGATGGAAGTTGTAGTTTCCAAACAGCTGAGGGCCGCAGTTTGAGGATGCCTGCATTAAACTATTCAAGCTCTCAAGCTCTTATTCAAATGCTAAAATGTAGTAATATACACCTGAGTGTTCAGTATATGAAACAATAAAGAAAGTTATTTACGTCAACAGGACTAGACAAACTAGAAGATAGTAATAAAGTTATACTTGACCTATTGAGGATGCTTCACTTCTAATAGAAAATACATTCCACTGCGACTAAATGGAGCTGAACTTCACCTTATTATTAACGACTGCTGTCCAATATTCCATCCTCTTCAATGCTTTTATTCTATCACATAGATCAGTCATCGTAGGAACCAATCCCTAGCAACTGAACATCTGGCCGCAGTGAGGATATGCCTCGAGACCCTTTTAACCCAGAACAATGTCAAAATCAGCAGAAACAACACTGAATCCAGAGAAGCTTGCATTTGTATAACATCTGCTAGCAATTGTTGCATATTCTTCCAAACAATCAGTAATATTCGGATTAAATTTATGTAATAAAGCCGGAGTATGGTACCATAGAAACATTATTTCCTTCTGATTTTCTTTATATGAAAGACAAATTGAGGATTTGGCCACCATCCTCCATATAGTGCTCCGATCTGCGTCCAAGAGCGATTTTAAAGGATAGATGTCCCATTTATCCATATATTTAATCCTAATCAGTTGTTCCAGTTGTAAATCAACAATCCGATAAATATCTGAGATTAGACCCCTGGTGGAAGCATAGGATTTACATATTGTTTCAAATCTCGTCAGAGTAGACATTTTATCACCCTTGAGAAATCGCCTCATGAAGTAGCATACCTGTAAATATGAGTATTGATATGTATCTGGTAAATTGAATGTAGATTTGATGTTCTCAAACTGTAATATTTTCCTTGTTCTATGGTCCACTATGTCCGCAAAGTGGAATAAGCGTTTGTCAAACCATGGTTTCATATTACTATCCGTTAACCCACTGGGCAAAAGAGGATTGAATAAAAAGCAAGTCATAGCTGATGAGTCGGAACAAAATCCGAATTTTTTCAGATACCTCTAACTGTAATGCCATAAGTCCTAGAAACGAATCATCCGTAGTGGCTGTACAAGTGTTCCATCAGGACAATCCACAGTTTTTCAAATTCGGTCTATTTGATGTCGACCTGCAGTGCAGACCACACTGGTACACTGTACATCTCAACAGCGTAGCCCAATAACCTCTCCATTATATCTAGTAGCTAACATAACCTTTTTAGTGGCGACCTTTTGCCCAAATAAATCACAAGAAGGCTATCTGGATCATTCTAAGATCTGTAAGCGGAACATGACTTCTTAAGATCTCAAAAAAGTATAGCAATTTAGGAAGGATTGTCACTTTTTTTTTTATAGAAGCAACCCTAACAAACCATGATAGTGGGAGATTGTTCCATTTGTTAAGAAGGCAATTAACTTCCACAAAGAGTGTTGGATAATTGTGTGTGTGTGTGTACATACATTGCAGCTCACAGGTAGTCACTTGTTTAGCACAAACACAGGTTTGGGTGCAAAATGTATCACAAAGTTTATTGTCTCGGGATTTTTCGGTATTTGTCCTGTGCTGTGTAAACGGCCCCTAAGAGTGATGGTTGTATACAGACTCCCCAGCTCACTCCGCCAGTTTCTTGATCATTTTGCTGCATGGCTCTCTTACTTACTCTTTATTGAAATACCTATTCTCATCAGGGGTAATTTCAACAATCCCACTGACGACACCATATGTCCATCCGCCACTCAATTTTTTTCACTTACATCTTCCCTTGAACTCTCACAATTCATAGATTTTCCCATGCATAAGGATGGGAACTCGCCTGATTCGATTTTCTGTTGTCTGCTCAATTCTAACCTTACTAATTCTCCTTATGCGCTCTATGATCATAACCTTATCTCCTTCGCTATCAATAATTCTCAGCCTTCTGGACACATCTGCCCATCACACAATCAGAAATCTCCGCTCTATAAACACGCAGGAACTCATAGACACCAGAAAGTCCTCTTTGTCCCCAATCTCCTCCATCTCCTGTCCTTACCTGACTATCATACATTATAAAGAAACTCTCTGAACTAGGGAGGACATATTGGCACCACTTAGACACCTTATCACCAGAGTTAGACTCTAGCAGCCTTGGCACACAGCTTAAACTTACTTTCTATAATGATGTTCCAAGTGTGCTGAACATCTGTGGAGAAAGTCAAAGCTACCTGCAGACTTTGCCAATACAAATTCATACTCAGAAGTTACCACACTACCCTTCACTGTGCTAAACAAGAATATTTCACCTCCCTCATCTTAACATTACATAATAACCCAAAACGCCTGTTTGACACTTTCCACTCCTTCCTCAGGCCTAAAGCTAAGGCTCCAGTCACTGACCTCTGTCCTGAAGACCTGGCCTTTCACTTCAAAGAGTAAAATGACAGTATCCAGCAAAACTACCCAAGTACCAAAGTACTATCAAAATACTGAATCTATTGAAAATCCCATGAGAATCTAGTGCTATGTAGACATAGCCTTAGTCTACTCCCGACTAATCCGTTATCTCTCTGCTAACTCTCTTCTCGACTCCCTGCAGTCAGGTTTCCGCACCTTACACTCCACAGAAACTGCGCTAGCTAAAGATTCAAATGATCTCCTCACAGCTAAGCCTCAGAGGAACTACTCGTTGTTGCTTCTTCTAAATCTCTCTGCTGCATTTGACACCATAGATCACCAACTTCTCCTCAGTATGCTCACCGCTATTGGCCTCCAGGACACCCCTCTCTCTTGGTTCTCATCCTACCTCTCTGACCACTCATTTAGTGTCTCATTTATGAGTTCAACCTCCTCTCCTCTTGCTGTTGGGGTTCCTCAGGTATCAGTTCTAGGTCCTCTTTTCTCTGAACACAGCCCCCATTGGACAAACCATTAGCAGATTTAGTTTTCAGTACCATCTCTTCGATGATGACACTCAATTATACACCTCTTTCTGTAACATCACTTCTGCCCTGCTTACAAAACACTCGTGACTGTCTGACCAGTGACGGTCTGTCTACTGTCTCTGATATCATGTGCTCTCTCTATCTTAAACTAAACCTCACTAAAACTGAACTTCTAGTCATCCCGCCATCTACTAACCAACCTCACCCTGCTATTTCTGTTTCATAACTCCTAGGCAGCAGGCTCCCTGTCTTGGGATTATACTAGATTCTGATCTGTCCTTCACTCCCTATATTCAATCCCTTGCCCGTTCCTGTCACCTGCACCTCAAGAACATCTCCAGAATCCGTCCTTTTTTAGAGACAACTCAAACTCTTGTGGTTGCTCTTATACTTAGTCTTGACTGCTGTAACTCCTTGCTTATCGGTCTTCCTCTTTGTAAACTCTCCCCTCTCCAATCTGTCCTGAATGCAGAAGCCAGGCTTATCTTTCTTTCCAGCCGCTATACTGATGCCTCTACCCTGTATCAATCACTGCACTGGTTGCTCATTCAGTACAGAATACAACATAAAGTCATCACGCTCACCCATAAAGCTCACCACAGTGCTGTACCCTCCTAAATCTCCTCCCTTATCTGTCTACCATCCTACCTGGCCTCTCCGCTCTGCTGATGATCTTAGGTTAAATACCTCAACCATCTGAACCTCCCATGTTCGTCTCCAAGATTTCACAGGTGCTGCATCGGTTCTCTGGAATATGCTACTCCATACAATCAAGCAAACTCATAACACTCATAGTTTTAAGCATTCCCTGATAATACATCTTCTTATGCAGGCCTACCAAAATCCCTAATTGCTAACCCCCACTTTCTGTCACACACACTTCTGTCACTTCCTGCACTTGGGCACTCACAGACACTTATCTGTATATAGATGTACAGTCTGGGTGGCAGGTTCATCCACTTTTTATGTAATCCACTCCATAATTATGTAATGTGGCTGGACCATTATATAAACAAAGCACTTCTCACCCTTTGTCTCACTTATACACCATAATAGATTGTAATTTCTTGCAAGCAGGGCCATTGTTTCTTGTCTTGTAAGATTTTTTTTTACTGTGTTATGTCTGGTTTTGTCTGTACTTATTCCTCTAAATTGCAAAGTGCTGTGGAATATGTTGGCGCTACATAAATAAAGATTATTATTATTTTGTGACGCAATCAAATAGAAAAGGAAGCCAAATCGGTACATTATTTTTTGCCCTTTAAGCGCTTCCAGAAGAGGTTTTAGGCAACGTCTTTTTTGAAGGGTACTCTGTGGCAAATCTGGGAAGAACTATAATTGTGAGTCTTCATAATCCACTGATATCCTCTTTCTTGCTCTAGCCATAATTCTTACTTTTAGGGTATAGTCATGAACACAACATATTATACTGCATATTTCAGTCTCCAAGTATTATCTTTTGCACTCAAGGCTTGATGTGCTCTGTCTAGTTTAATGCTGTGATCGGATGATTCACCTAGAAGAGAATTGAACAGACGGGAAGATCTTCTGTCCTGTCTGCCTCAGGTTACCCACTGATTCAAATATTTTTTCTCCTGCCTTTATTGTCGAGGTCCTCTAGATGACAAGATGTTTCACATAAGGCTTTCGCTTGAGCATTAACATTCGCTCGTAATTGCATTATATATTTTCTAATGTCATCAAGTGCCTCTTCAAGATTGTCAAACTGCGTCACCATCACTTTCAGATCTTGCCTTAGAGAAGCTATTTGTGATCTGCAAGCATCCTTTATTTCAGTGACTAGGCCTTCAAAGTCCTCTGTAGTAGGTAGTTGATGTAAGTAGGCCCTCCAGTCTTGATCTCCTCTGTGGAGGTCTCAAGTCCTGCATTTCAGTAGAAGAAGCTTGGCTGGAACGCTATGGATTGTCGACTAGAGGAGGAGTAGTCCTAAGGTCAGGGTTAGGGAGACCCTCCGGAGCAGCTGCCATGCTGCGTGTTTAGACAGAGGCATGTCAGTAATCTTGTTCTGAGCAGCATGTGGTATTATGCAATTTAGGAGGCATGATATTGCTAAAACCAGCAAGGTGAACCAGCTACACTTTATTTCAAAGTGAAATAGTTGTACGTGACTAACCTACTCTGGCAGGGAGAATATTTTATGTAGATATGACACCTCACCATAAGTGCTCTTTAAGGCTAAGAGATGTTCCTAGATTAATATGTTTGCAAGACAGAGGATATCTTGTAATTATGTACATACACTTATATGACGATGGTGGTTGGGCTGTGCTCCTTTTTTTTGCTGTGGGCCTGAGGAGCTAAGAGATAAGGTAGCCATCTTGGATGGTTTCTGGATACATCCCCCCTTATCCCATTGCTTTTAATGGTAATACGTGTTGCAGTTCATATTGTAGACAGCTGCATGTGTTTTTTCCGACATTGATTCCAAATCTATGTCATGAAAAAAACATATGCTGCTGTCATTTATTAACGTGTATGAGGTGTACTTAGTGCTGAAAATGTGACAAGAGCCAGAAATTGGATGATCCCCCTTGGATGAAGCTAAAACATGTCCGTGTGCAGAAATCTATATAAAGAAAAAAGTGAAAAATGAGGCAGAAATCTGATGTTCTCCCTTAGATTTCTGTCACATAGTACATGACAAATTTTTCTAAAGGAGAAATCTATTGTATGACTATCGCCTAATATTATACTGGCATTTCTGCATCCTACTTGGAGCAGACTTTTGACTTCCGCCTGTAGTGGTAAGTATGGCCTTGTTGTGCTTTTTTCTTTATGTTGTACATGAAAGGTAATATTTTTGGTCAAAATTAAAGCTTGCTGAAAATCTAACTTTTCCCACCATGATTGGGTATGTTACAATTTCAGATTTGGGATATTGCTAGTATCTTAAACTTACTTTATTCCTATGTATTTAAAAATGAAGATTCCGGGCACAAACAGTCACTGGCATTTAAAGACCTAATGAAATTGACTTCTAAGCTATTTGTTATGATCAAATTTATAAAATAGACTAATCATTTAAAAACTGCCACAAATATTCTTTGACAGCAAACTGAAGAATGTTTAAAAATATTTCAGATACTTAACACAAACTCAGAGCACTTGTGTTCTCAGACAAGACAATCTACTCAGGGCTAGAAAAGTTACAAATGCAATTATGCATGTATTGTCTAATAATAATATTGTGTGTACAGCCTTTCCATTTGCCACATTCTCACTGTATTATAATTGTGTGTGTCTGATGTGTGTTTATCCTGAACACAGGAATTGGCAAAAACTTATCTTTCACAATAAAAAAATTTTCTTTGTAGATTTTTTTGGTCCAGATATTCTTTTTCATGTAACATACCAGTTAGTTGGAGGAGATATTTAAATTCTTTTTTGAGAGTTAATATCTTTTATTTATCAAAGGGGATTTTTAAGGATGTAAATCACACATCACAGTTGACACGTGGTTGAAACTACATCTGAAAAAACAAAAGCGTTTTTAGCGCAGTTTTGTGGTGTTGTAATTGAGCAATTTTTAACAGTAGAAAAAAAAATTTTCCGAAAATGCAGGGGGAAACTTGGGAAACCCCCTTGCCCTAGGGAGGCGACACTAGGGGGGACCAAACTTTTTAGGCCCGCCCCAAGGCCATACCCCCGCTACGCCAGTTTATCATTTTTCAGCCAAATTCTTAGGAGGCAAGTTTGGCTCTGCGGTTTGTTATTTTTTTTTTTCCCTTTTGCAGGGGGTGATTGAGCACTGGGCTCCACCTGGGGGAAGGGTGATTGAGCACCACCCCCCTTTTGGGAAGGGTTGAATCGAGCGCCCGCCATTCACCCTGAGGAAAGGTGATCGAGCCCCTAGCTCTCACCTAACAAGGGGGCCGTCAACGGCGTTTTTTGACCTGACGTTGCCCCCCCCCGGGGGCGCAAACCCAGTCAGTTCTTTAGCTGGGTTGGTTTTCCTTTATGCCGCTCCCCCCTTCCCCACCCCTCCGCCTCCGCCTTTTTGGGGATGCTGGTACCTCACCGCGGGGTGCATGTCCCCCGAAGGGGGGATCGCGACGCCTGAAGACGTCGGAAAGGTGAGTACCCCGACTTCCTCCATTTAGGGGTGGTCGGCATTTTTTTTTCCGTTCTCTTTTCTTAGGATGGGCGGGCCGCGGGAATTCCATTTTCCAGAATGTTTGCACTACTGGGGCCACTCCAAGGAAAAGTGGAAAAGATCCCCCCTGGCATTCCAGCAAAACACAATTATTTTAAAAGCCCATTCATGCCTCGGGGGGGAAAGTATGCTCTGTGGTAAAAGTTGGGGGTGTCTCCCAATATCTACTGGAGGGTAAAAAATTTTTACTATTTCTTAAACGCTAGCCAAAGCGTTTTGAAGACCCAAAGGCTCGGGTCATCCTCCACCCATTTAATTCCATAGAGTTTTTGAAAAAATCAAAGGAGTGTACCCCCCCTGTAAAAATGTGAGGTAAAACCATGGAAAGGTAGGGGGGCCTGGTATCCCCCCAGTGTTTAAAGAAAACCACTCCTCCGGTGGATTTTAGGATCAACTCAAACATAACAATGGCAAAAAGGTACAGGAAAAGGTCACCCCACTTCTGGAATTTGTTTTTCACTCCCCCCAAGATAGAATTGTGCGTGTCTCATGTTAACCATATGGCCCACGCCGGAACGACCCCCCCCCCCCCCCCCGCACCACCTATTGAACCCCCTGGGAAATCCAGATTTGGCCAAAAAGTGACACAAAGCCTTGGGGGTGTAACCGTTTACTATTTTTTTATGTACTTGGCAAAGCTTATCCAGTCATAAATGAGTAGATGGGTTAGAACGAATAGTCGAACAGATAGATTTGACCCGGCTTGATTGTAAAAAAATAAGTGAGTGATATTGCCCACAAATAACCGTTGGTCCCTTGCTCGTTGAATCATCGTAACAACCGTGGTTCCCTGAATCTCCAATCCTTCTCATCCTGCAAGATCACCGTCCTGACATAAATGCCCAAAAGTTAGGTAGAAATAATACCACACCTTTCTCTTTTGTGAAACGAGATCTTCCCCCTTTCCACAGACAAAATTACGGTAGGATTCTTGAATTGCTCTCACACGTCTTTGGTCTAAGAATATAAAGGCAAGAACTTAAAAGATAAAATAATTTTGGAAATTTCAAAAATTTTAAGTAAATTGCCGCCCTACCTATAAAATACGATAAGGGATCTATCCAACCAGTTTTGTAATTTGAGTTCCTACAAAAGAATTAACAAAGTCCATAATTGATATGTTTTATACAGCAGAGACGGAGAACTGGAGATATTGACTCCCAGTTAAGGAATCTGTGTCCAGCCCCTTAACAACAAAGCCATGGTCTACCTCTCATCTAATATGGATCAGCCTAAATGTTTCCCCACTTCTCGTATGATTTTTCATAGGTGATGGTGTCAGCGTCTCTCGTGGGTCCGCTGAAGAACCAAAAGTACATCCTCTGCAAAAAGCAGTCCAATCGCACCGCCTGTCTCTTCAATCACAAAGTCAAGAGGTGGCTGAAGACAGTATAACAAGAGACCTAGTGCCAAATTAAAAAGGAGGGGCGACATCGGGCACCCTTGGCGTGAGCCCCTAAAGATATCTATTGGATCCGTCATTCTCCCATTTATCAGTAGGTCCGGTATTCGAGCCTTCATGTATATATTTAACAAATATTCCCTTAACTTGGGTCCAAAATTTCTTAACAGCAATGTGGCATGTAAAAAAGGCCAGGAGACGGTGTCAAATGCCTTTGTGGCGTCGAGGCTGAGGAGCATCGTTGCCTCAGTCCTGGGAACTTGTGGCACCACACCGTAGCGCACTATAGCCTCTCCGTAGTATTTAAACTGACTGCCATTAAAACATACGCCTTGCCCACTTTAGCCGCTGTTGTTGACCGGGGGGTATTAAACAGCGCGGATGGGCAACGCCAACCCTCCCGGCGCTTGTTCGCTGGCCGGTGTTAGCTGCAGTGCGGGGAGGGGGGGTACGCGAGCGATTCCCCCAGCAAAGCCCCTTAGCGGCCGCAGGGAACATACTCATCATTTAGTTCGTTTAAGGGGGTTAATGTTTGCAATATTAAAGGGGATATACAGTTTATAAAAATTCGTTACAAAACCCATCGTTTACCCGTGATTTTGCGGTCGAGGACAGATGCCTAATAGCCTCTCTACCTCTCCCTCGGTAATTGGATCTTCTAGCAGAGTATTTATTGACTTTCCATCAACCCTGGAAGGGGGACTAGAGGCTAAGGAACGAATCGAATTTCTGTAACGTCTTGGTGGTACCAAGTCCCAAAACTAAAAATTTGACTATCTCCTTCGAATTATAAGTGTGTCCACTAAAGCTTCTTCTATTACTGGGGTCCCGTATAGCTTTAACCAACCTATTAGAGTATTGTGGCTTGGTTAGGCAGGCCAGAAGACGACTGGATTTATTTGCCTGACTAAAATATATGTTTTGGGTAAGCTTAACAAGCCAACAGGCTTGGCTTTGAAGAGATAAGTCCAAGGTCTCTTTCGCCTAATTGTATTCATCCTTCCGACCCTGCGAGGGAGCCGCTGCAAATCTGCGTTGAGCAGTAACAGCAAAGTTTGGTGTAGTGAATGAATTTATCGGGCGCATCTTTTTGTGTCTCGCGCGATGACATACTAGGATTATAAGACCACTGACAGACCACCTTTGCCGTCGACCCAAGCTGCAACAGAAGGGTGCATTATCTTACCGTGTGCATTGCGGTTGTTACCATGCCACAAAAAATTGTCCACTAGGATCTGAAGAAAGGATTATCCAAATCGTCTGACAAGCCAATAAAACTCTGGAACCTCCAAGTCTTTAAGAAGGTCGGCTGAGATAGCATTCTATAGTGATGTTGCAAGTGGTTACAGTCGCATGGTCTGAGATTGTTAAAGGGCATGGGCGGAGGTAGGAACCATGCTAACGACTTCCATAACGATAGAAGACAAAATAAAATAATCAATTCTTGAAAAACTAACATTGTACTGTGAAAAAATAAACATATATTTTCCCTGCTGTTTGCTTTAGCTTTAGCGATTCGCAATAACACAGTAGCGAATAGGGACACGGTCCACGCAACCGTTCACAACACAATTCACAAAGTAGCCTCTATTTGACCGATCATAGTAAGCATAGGAAAACTACTAACAAAGATATGGTCAAAGGCACTGTGTTTGACAAAACTCCCCTCCCTATATTACATTCGTGACCCATCTCCTTTAAGCGCCGAGATATTGCATTCAAATTTTAACAAAAATAATCTGTTAATAGATTGAAAAGTCCTCATACACATTTACTAGGGTAAGGAGGTTCCCAGGGCCATGGAATACCCACAGGATTAATTAATAACCTTCCCCTATCCTCTATAATTTTCGTTCTTGCCACTATGTGGTTTAAGCCCTTGCCAGAAAAGAATTGCTACCAGATCCCCTCCCCTAGCTTAAGATGAGAAATCCGCTGTAAAAGCACGAATCCAGCCAAGGTGCATTTAAGCTGAAATCTTTGTGCCCGTCTTTTTCCAGTGGGTCTCCAGTGGAATATAATATGTCCTGTTTGTCATCTCTTTAAATGAGATAAGTGACTTTCTTCCTTTTTAATCGGGGATATTAAGTTCCCAGAAACGTTCCAGGTGATTAAGGTAAGAGTATTCTGCAAAGAACCTGTCTCCCACACAGAGTGTGTCGTGATTCCCTCCTTGTCTGGTCTAAATGTGTCAGAAATATCTGCAATTTTTGGAGCCCCGCTGTCCCAGCCTGCAGCAGGGGTAATCCAGAAATCAAAATATCCCAGTGCCGCTTGGGGACCGCGCACACCGCCACTGAGACCCCGTGCCTGGCATTGATAAAAATTGAGCTTAGTTTTGCCACAAAAAACAAGATTAAACATTTGAAACCCATAAGTCCGAACAGTCCTAAGTTGTAAAACCAGAACATCTGCACTGCATCTGTAGTAAAACATTCACTCCCTGTTTTCGTGATAATCAGTCATTTCCATCCTCTCCAATAATGACAATAGTCCACTTGCCTGACCCGGATCCACAACAACTCTTGTCCTGCCATCAATCTGCACTTTCAATTTGGCTGGGTACAGCAACTGAAATCTTATAGCCCTATCGTGTAGGTGCTTGCAGTAGTTGGGGTTGAATATTTTATACCTTTTTTTGGGACGTCGCTGGCCGAGACGTCCTGGATACATACAAAATTCTCTGACAATGTGATTTGAAGCCATGCCTTTCTGTACTATACGCCCTCAGATATGCCCAGTTCAAAAATTTTGCCTATAACAGGTCTTGGCCTTGTGATTTCTCTCGCCCTGCTTTCTCTGAGTTCCCTATTCTGGTTGTCTCTCTCTAAGGCACTTGAATTCCAAAAGGGTGTATTTCTAAGCCCCAAAGCCGTTGGGAGTCAGTGAACTAAAAAAGTATGCAACTCCGCCCTGGACAACACCACGAATTATTGACCGGGATTCCGACAAAGCTGTAGGTTTTTACGCCTACTCCCTGTGATTTCTAAGTCCTCAATTACACTCTCTGTAGGAAGTGGCCTCTGCAAATCACTGGATTTGAGGTCTTATTGAGATTGTTTTCTATTGAAGGTTGATGAGGAACATTTCACATGAGGTCATACCACTATTTACCCTGCCTCAACTGTTGCATTTGCATTAATAAGGGAGCCATTGCGGTCTGTTGTGATTGAAAGTATGTATAATACTTACTATCCTTTTGTCAAAAGAAGTTGGCATCATGCACCATTGTTACTTACCTGATCCTACAGAAATCCGCACTGTTAGGGGGTCTGGACCTGTGAGGGAGCCCACTGAGCTAATAGGTGATAGGCGAGGAGGAGTGATATCCTCTCTAGTGAGGAGTTCTGGGGACGAAGGAGTCATCTCCTCTTGGGTGGGCCTGCGACAATTTCAGAGTTTTATCTCCCTTAAGCGGTTTGTTTATCCCCTTATTTGCCATTTTTTTCTGAGGGGAAACCTGGGTAGATTTGTTTGAGCCTACTAAACCTGACGATGCCAGAGGTGTCTGCCTTTTGGATTGTTGTTTGGAAAGATACTTATCCATAACCCTCTGCAGAGAGTATTAATTGCGATAAGAGGAGTGTGGTAGGTTTTTTAGGGCAGGGGGAGCAAGATATCTACCACATTTTTACCATGCTAAGAACCATATCAGCAATTTGCTCCATTGGTGGCTCCATTTGTCCCTTTTTTGGGTTGGTTCCATTGTTTGGGCCTAAAAAACTGAGTGCTTGTTTGAGAGAACGAGTGGGGTTTTTTCAAACCGGATTTAAAAAACAGGAGAAAAAAAAATATAAGTAAAAAAACCTATTTTATTTGATACTTTTTCTCATTAATTTTTTTTTTTTTTTTTTCCTTTTTCATTGCTTTTTACCCCGGGGAAAAATGGGCAGCTTAAATTGGAAAATTCCAGCATTTGCAAAACCCACCCATATGTATGCACTACTGGAAAAGAAGTCCAGGGTGAAAAACGTTAGCAGTTTGTGAGCATGTTGAATTTGGGTTTAGCTCGCTTTTTAGAAAAGATGGGAGAAAAAATTGGAAACTTTGGGGGGGATTTAAAACAATGAAGGAAAAAGGTGGTTTTTGCTACTTTGGGGGGGGAAAGGGGGGGGGGAAAGTTTTTTTTGGTATTTTTGGTTAGGGGGGGAGATTGGTTTAGTCAGGGGGGGGCATGGTAGTTTGGGGGTTTAAATTTTGGGCAGGGGGGGGGTTTGGGGGGTTGGGGGAAAAAAAAAAAAAGGAAAAGGCCACTTCCCCCCTCCTGAGTTTTCCTAGAAAAAATTCCCAAGCTGGGTGATAATGTGGGGAAACAGCCTTCAAAAAGGGCCCAACCCCCTTTCCTAGTGGCCATGCCCCTTTCCTAGCAGCGGGGGAAAGCGGGCCCAAATTTGTGTAGGGAGGAGGGGAAAGGCGGGGTAAAAAAAGGGGACAGTTAGTAGTTTGGGGGGATTTTTATAATAAAGGAAAGACGGATAGAAAAAATTTTGTGCCGGGGACCCCCTCAACCAAAAGGTTTGCTGTCTCCCGGGTTTTGCCGGGGTTTTTTGGGGGGGCCAAGTGGGGGGGCCCGGGGGGGTTTAAAAATTACTGGGAGGGGGCTGGCAAAATAAACAGCGGGTTGTGGGCCAATTTGGGAACCAATGACAAAAAATTCCGGGTTTGGTGGGGGATTAAGAATAATTTTAAAAAAAATTGGGCTAAAAACCCTAAAGGGAAGGGCCCCACCAAAGGTTGTGTTCCCCGGGAAAATTTACTGCCGGTGCCCCTTTTTTGGGGGGTTTTTTTTTTTTTTACCCCCAAGGAAGGAACTAAAAAGCGGGGAGTCGGGGGGGTTAAATCCCCATGGTAAAGGTTTGGTTTTGGGAAAGGGGGGGTTTTTGGGGTTTTTTTAAAAAGCCCCGGGCTGTTTTTTTTAAATTGGGGAAACAATTTTGTTTTCTACAAAATAAATTGAACCTGAAGGGAAAGGGGGGGGTTTTTGCTGTGCTGGGGGAAAAGGGGAAAAAATTCTTAAAAGGGGGTTTGCGGGGGGGAGTTTTTTAAAAAAACTAGGGTTTGAAGAGGGGGGGAAAATTTTAAAAAATTAAAGGGAGTAGATGGTTTAGAGAGTGGGCAAGACTATATCAGCGGGTGGGAAAAGCGGAAGGGGGGGTGGTGGAAGTTAGAACCATTTGGAATAAAAGGGGAGACCCCTGTGTTCCCAAACCACCCATTTAAAGGGTTTTTAGGCCCCCCCAAATATCTCATCAAAATCTCTTGCCATTTAATTAATTGTTTTAATAAATAATAACAGGGTTGTCCACTTAAGGGTTTTTAATTTTTTTAAACCCCCTTCCCTTAATCCTAAAAAGGGGAAATTTTTTAATCCCTTGCCATTACCAAAGGGGAGATTTTTTTTAAAAAGTTAAATCCGTCATCTAAAAAGGGGTAACTTTTTAACCCCATGTGTCTTTGAACGGGTTTTTTTGTATGACCCCTTTTCCCGTCTTTTTAAAAAACCGGGTTTAGTTTTCAATCCTAAACCGTTGACGGAAAGTTTTTAAAAACGGGAAAAGGGGGAACTTAAAATGTTTTTTACAAAAAAGGTTTTAAAAAAGGGGGAAGGGCAAAAAAAAAAAAAAAAAAAAAAAAAAAAAAAAAAACAAAAAATAAAAACTTGAGGCGCTTTTTTTTTTAAGAGGACCTGTTTTGTTGTCGGTAGGTATTTGGGGGCTGAAACTTGGTGGACACCAGGCATGTTTTTCGCAGTCAACCTTAAAGGGTTTTTTTAATTTTTTTTGGAAAAAGACAGAGCGAAAAGGAGGGGGGAGGGGAGGAGTGTTTCTGTTGAAAAAAAAAGGAAATTTAATTTTGAAAAAAAAATGTGGAAAAGGGGTAAATCGGGAAAGGGGGGAAAAGCAAATTTGATGGGGGAAACTTTGTGGGTGGAAATAAAAGGGGGTAAATAATGTAGAAAAAAAAAAAAATTTATTTTTGGTGTAATCTTTTGACCCCCCGAACATTCACCTGGGGGAAATAGAGAACAGATGCTTTTTAATCAAAGGGTTTCAGGCCACCCAAGGCAGGTACAGGGGAATAAGGGGGGGGTCTATTAATTTTTTTCCCGGGCCCCTTGACTGGGGGTAAGGGGGTTTTTCCCTTCAATGAAAAGGGAAAAAAAGTTCCTCAATCGGGTTAGAGGAAAATTTTTTTTGGGGGGGCTTGTTTGGGGGGGAAACCCCCCTAAAGGGATGATGTTTCGGGTTGGATTGGTATTTCTAACAAAAAAAAATTTGGAATGAGCGGGAAGAGCCCACGGTTTCTAAAAAATTTTGGGGTTTAACATTTGACCTTAATAAAATTCATTTTAGGGGTTTAAAACGGGAAAAAAAAAAAAAAAAAAAAAGAAAAAAATAAAAAAAAGGGGGGGGGGCAAAAACTTTTTAATTTTTAAAAAGGGGCCCCAAATTTTTTTCCTTTTTGGGGGATGAAAAATAAAGGCCTGACTGGGAGCGCTTTAGCAAATAGTAAATATAAAGCCAAGGGGGGGGAGCTTTTAAAATATTTTGGGGGAAAATTTTTTTGCAAAATATTTCCTATGGGAAAAAAAAGTATAGGCCGAAAAAAAACCCTTAAACCAACATGGTTTTCTAGGGCAATTTTAAACTTTAAAAAAAGGGGGCAAAAAAAAAAATTTAAAGTCAGAGGGGCCCGGGCATCAGCCTTTAAAAATTTTATAGGAGCAAAAATTAGAATCTGTAAAAAAAATTTTTTTAAAAAGCAGCAAAAATAAAAAAAAATTTAAAAGGGAGGGGGCCCAAGGAAAAAAAACCCATAACCTCAAAAATTTTTTAAAATTTTTATAAATCCCAAAAACCCCAAAGTCAGAGCAAGTAGGACCCCTTAAAAACCTGTGATGGGGTGTGGTTTTACTGGTTTACCCAAGGGGGGGGAAGGAAAAGGAACTAAATAGGTTTTTCGCTCAGTTTAATTTTCAATGAAATAGTAGTCGATGGGGGGTTGGGGCAAAGGCAGAAGGGGGTGGTTGGGGGAAAAGTTAATGTTTTTTTACATTTCCTATAATTAAAGGCTCTGTTGTAAAAAAGTCCCAAAACCAAGTTAAATTTAAAATGAAAAGTTTAAAAGGCTCCAGGCCCCGATGGATTTAAACCCAAAAGTTTTTTAAAAAGTCAGCTTGGTTATCTTTTTTGCCTTTTACATGATTTTTAGAGTTTCCCCGGTGACTTGGGATAGTTCCAGGGGACTGGCGCAAGGCAAATGTAATTTTCCCCTCTTTTAAAAACGTTTTCCCAAGTCTTGCTAAAAGGGAATATAGACCAGTAAGTTTAACATTGTTTTGGGAAAATGTTTGGGGGTCATAACGGGGCTATATACAGGAGTTGTTGCAAAAAAAATATTATTTTGATTTCCCGCATGGTTTAAATAAGGAAGAAATGTCCCGACCCCAAACTGATCTGTTTTTTTTTGAGGGGGGAGTAGAAGTCTGGATAGGGGGGATGTTTGGGTATTGTGTTTTTTGATTTGCAAAGGGGATTTGACACTGTCCCCCATAAACGTTTGTTAGGTAAATTAGAAACCATTTTGGGGGGGAGATAACAGTGTGTAATTGGATTAAAAACTGGGTGCTGGTTTGTACCCCCAGAGAGTGGTGGTAAAAAAGACTTTCCACTCTGGTGGTCCCCGGTTTTTGTGTGGTTGCCCCGGGGGGCAGTATTAGGTCCTCTCTTATTTAATGTATTTATTAACGATTTTGTGGAAGGGATCCCATTTGCACGGTTTCGATTTTTGCAGGGTTTACACCAAGCTATGCGGGTAGTGCAATCTATTTGGGAAATTTCTCATTAAATTGGGAAGGGGGGGCCTGGGCACACTGAGTGCTTTGGGAAACCCCTGGCAAATGGGGTTCAATGTGGTTTTAAAAGTAAGGTTCTGCATCTGGGTAGAAATAATCTACCCGGAATTTTTATGTCCTAGGGGGGAAAACCCTTGGGGGAATTTACTTTTTGAGAAAGATTGGGGGGTTCCCTTTTTGAAACTAGACTACAGAACAGATGCAATGTTAATTTAGTGCCTTAAAGGAGTTAAAATTTTTGGCCCTGTATTAAAAGGGATGGACTGGGGTCTGGATTTATTTACCGCCGTAAAAAAGGCTTTTGGTTTTGGGCCCCACTTAGATTATTTCTGTTGCAGTTTGGGCCCCAGTTTTTAGAAAAAGATGTTTTAAAGGAGCTAGAGAGGTTTCAAAGACGAAACAACCAAAACTTATAAGGGGGGAAAGGGGGCATCTTTTGGGGTTAAAGGGGGGAGAGGTTAGTAGAATTGAATTATTTTTGTCTTGAGAAAAGACCCGGGTTCAAGGGGGGGCCTGATTAATTTTTAAAAATATTTAAATGGTCCCCACAAAAAAAATATGGGGGGAAAAAATTTTTTAAGTGAAACCCCCCCAAAAGACAATTGGGGCATTCCCCTTTGACTAAGAAAAAAAAGGATTCAAACTCCAGAGGAGATGAGAGTTTTTCACTGTAAGAAAATGGAATCTTTGGAAAAGCCTGCTGAGGAGGGTGGCACGGCAGGAACTGTAGAGAGTTTCTTGAAAGGGTTTGATACCTACCCGGAAATAAAGAATATTTTAAAGCGTAAAGTAGCTATGTAAAATTTGGATCTGGCCCGGGGGAGGCTCCGGGGTCAGAATTCGGTCTCCTCCCGGAGCAGTTTTGGTTTTATGCCTTGTGGGTTTCAGGGCATTCCTCAGTGGTGAGGCTGGGCATAAAGTCCTTGTCTCTCTCCCATCACCCACATTTTCCCACCGTTGGTTGAATTTGATGGACACGTGTCTTCTTTCAACAGTACTAACTATTAGTATAATGTTGTACTGTGTTAGCCAAAAGAAAGTAGTAGAATAGTGAAGAAATCAGGCGATACCTTTTTCGGGCCCTAACTGAGTATATTTGATGATGAGCTTTCGAGAGAACTAGCCCCCTTCTTCAGAAAAGGTTAAAATTAACCTGTCTGAAGAAGGGACTAGTTCTCTCAAAAAGCTCACCATCAAATACTCAGTTAGCCTGAAAAAGGTACCCGCCTTGATTTAACAGTACTATGTAAAAGTAACCAGAAAAATTATGCCCTTGCGCCCTCTAGTGGCGATTTTGATAAGAACTTCTAAGAGAACCCTTAGACCAACGAAAAAAGTATAGCAGCAGTCACAGGTGAGTAAACAACGTATTTTGACTGCTCTACCTGGTATGTTATCAGGTATCTGTTTAAGAATTTAGCTATAAGAAGCCTTAGAGCAGTTATCAAACTCTCCTCCAAATCCTATGCAAAACCGTTTCTACGAACAATGCACAGCTAGAGGCCTGTGAGGGCTATTACCCTTAAAGATTATTATATTAATATATATATATTTTATATATATATTTTATATATATTATATATATAAAATATATATATATATATATTTTTTATAATATATATATATTTTATTCAATTACAATGTTCAGTTTTGTCGCTGTGACACTTAGAGACTAGCATCCCAAGAGGGTTGTTGCCCCCAAGATGCAGGAAAAAGAGAGAATAATTTCAGTGCAATGCTGGATTATAGTTGGTTTCAGTCAAATGCTCTATCAAGCACACAGATAAACCCAAGTCTCTGGAACAAACTCAAGCAATATACCTCAAGAAGAGTGATAGCTCTAGAAATGTGATTTGACCAGAGGAGCGCAAGTTTTCGAGCGCTCGAACGTGAAAGCTGCGCCTCATGTATGTCGGCAACCGAGGAGAGCTCATACATGCGGGTGTAAAGTCCACCGCGTCTCGCCAGTGTGTGGGGCGCGTGCAGGACTTAGGCCCTAGTGCGGGACTGCGCCTAAGATTCGCCCCCCCGAGGAGGTGTGCTCATAATGTGGGTGTAAAGTCCGCCGCGTCTCGCCAGTGTGTGAGGCGCAGTGCAGGACTTAGGCGTAGTGCGGGACTGCGCCTAAGATTCGCCGCCCGAGGAGGTGTGCTCATACATGTGGTGTAAAGTCCGCCGCGCCTCGCCAGTGTGTGGGGCGCAATGCGGGACTTAGGCGCAGAAGGGACTGCGCCTAACATGTATTCCGAATTGAGACAGGCTGGAAATGAGCGAAAAATCATTAAACATGTCTGTGCGGCATGGAGTATGAATCAAAAAAACGCTTTTATTACGTGTAAAACATTATCTGAAAAAGAGCTCAAACCTACTAAAAAAATAGATAAATAAAATCACTTTTCAAAAATCTAGAACGGCGCAACATCAGGAATTTGGAATAAAATAGACCGACTCCGACTCCCAAAATATTTAATAAATTGGTCCAGTTAGTTTATTGCAGTATGTGCTGAATATATTTTTTATAAGAAATTTTTTTGGAAAAAAATGAAATGTCTGTAAAGGTCTGCTCTATTCCTTATATTTAAACATTAGGTTTTTAATTGAAATGAATGTGTGCTGCACTTTTTGTACATGCTCAGTTGTGAAGCTTCTTGCTACAGATCAGAGGAAAAAGACTGGGAAAGGAAGGCTGCACTCATAACAGATCGCTAGAGAAAACAGGATTAAAGACGTTTGCTTACTACATAAAGGACTGTTATAGACAACATTTTTAAATATTTTGGTCAGTAATTTTACTTCAGTCATGAACTAAGACAGTTCGCGGGTCCTCACGCCCACAGGTTTCTAGGGTAATGCTACCAGAAAGCCTGTTTTTATTGTGAGGGGAGAAAAACCTCCCCCCACAGAATGATGGGACTGATTCTGAGTGAACTTAAAAGGTTTAGCACCTTATCGGGAGCAACAAAGTATCAAGTTGTGACTTTGAACGGAAAGTTTGACTTTATCTTAATTGTGTTGGAGAACACTTTTTCCCGCTCTGTCAAAAAAGGGGCAAAATTTTAAATATCTAACACTGTGAACCCACCCACACTAGGAACAGAGTACTGCTTGTCACCATAAAACACGTGCTGAGAAAACCCTTTTTGGGAAAAGTACTTCTTAGAAATTTTTAAACTTTCAATAAACGGAAAAAATAATTGTCCATATATGTTCTCTCTGTATGTTTCATTGTTTTTTTGCTTTTTCCTCTGAGCTCTTGTTTGGAGAGATTATGTTTATGGCTTATATATGTTTACATAAAATTTTAAAGGGGGGGAAAATTTTTTTTCAAACATCCATATTTAGAAATACAGAAAAACACAGGGGAAAAGTACTGTATTTGTAAAAGCGTTCCCAAAGCCTGCTAGTAGTTTCACTTTGTGACTGTGAACAGTATGATTTAAAACACCCAGGGCGATTATAAAACTTCTAGGGTGAAAATTTTTGTTGCCCATACAACCAATCAGAGCTCCCCTTTCATATAGTGCTGTGGAAAAATTTAAAGCAGCGCTCCGTTGGTTGTAGGGCAAAAAAAATTTTAGCCCAAAGACCGTTTTCATATATCAGGCCTGTACCCAAGAAAACCCATACGAAAGTTCAGCTTAAAGAAACAATAAAACACATATTACAAACTTTTATTTGTCAACATATCTTACATGATTTGAAATTTTTTTTTATTTCACCAAAAATTAACTCGCTTTTTCTTTCAGAATTACAATTCCCTTTTTTTTTTTTTCAAGGACAAAATTATTTGAGGACAAATTTTATTTTATTGAAAATTCAAGAAGTTTCCTATGAATCGCTGTCTTTGAGCATTCACACGAGGGAAGATAAAAAATATTTTGTGTGTCAGTTAAATAAGTACCCAGATAAAACAAAGCTGGTCAAAATCATGAAATTTCAGGAAGCGATAAAAACGCTCCTACAAGAGTTTCCCAAATCAAAAAAGACATTTAAACCGCTTCCACACAAAATTTTCAAATCTGGACTGAAAAGGGTCAAGTGACACCAAAAAACCAGTGCCCATTTCCCCCGCCAGGAAAGGAGGAAAAAATTTTCTCAAACATCAAAACAAGATATTTTGTAAGTGCAAAATTACTGTACAAAAGACACAATGTGTTTAAAAGACAGCTCTACAGCTTTTGTAAAGGAGTGTACCTTTTCATTATTTGCCAAGCTTTTCACTTTAATGGAGAAATGGCCCGCAAACTTGGGTTTCTCTGGAAAGAAAAAGATTAGAAAATTAGTGATTGAAGAAGCCTTTAACCAAAAAGAAATCTTAAAAATTCTAAAGAGCACTTTATATATCTTAAAATGGATGCCTCACACGTCACAGAGTGAACTTTTTTGTAAAATGTTCGATTTGTTTGTGACAAAAAAAAAATTTGTTCCCAAAGACGCTGGCAGTAAAGGGCAAAAAAGTCATCACACCATCAGTTTTCCAGGGCCTTTGTGGAAAATTTTCTGCAAGATTATGAACTCAAAAAAGAACAGATTCTTGCTATTTTAACAGACAATGCTTCAAAAATTACATAAATTAAACTGATGAATGAGAAAGGGAAAGGGAACAACATTTTGAAAAAACTTTTGGGTTCATATGTGTTGAGTGGAAAACCACATCCTGATCTTTTAAAATGAGGAACAAAAAGTATTCCACAGAACAACCAACATGAACTCAAAAATTAGATCGCTGAAACTGCTTCAAAATTCTTTATTTTTCACATGCGCTGTGCTGGCACACACTGCAGCGCGAAAGAGACAGCTCAAGAGGGGCATCGGAACTCCCATTTGGGAGGTGAGGCAATTGGCTATTTCGCCCCCAACCCCTAAAAGGATTTTTTTTCTTGAAAACGGGTGGGAAAAAGGGGAATTGTAGATCAACCACTCGGGGGGCAGTACTTTTTTTGATGATTGAACGATTAGTTACTGAAACCCCTTTTTTGTGGGCAGGCAACCCTCAGGGGACATTTTTGGGAAGGGCAATGGCACAGGTGGCGAATTAAAAAACTGCTTCAACACCCATTTCCCGGCTAAAAAAATTACAAGCTGAGGAAATTTTTAAATCCTGGGAAATTTCATAAAGGAGTGGGAAAAACTTCTTTTTAGCCTTCCCAAAAGGAGGCTTAATCGCAGATGGCATTTCTGCTTCAATGAAAAAAGGAGAGAGACACTGTTATTAATAATAAAATTCCTTTTTTGGGAGCTGTTTATGTGGACCCAAGTCATCGATTTTGTGGATGATAACAGATTACAAAAGGAAAAAAAGCTCTGACTGAGGAGCAATTTTTGGGTGAGTGGGGCCCGGACTGCCAAGAAGAAAGGGAAATTGGGGCTTGCCAGTGCTGCTGACAACTTCAGCCTTATCAGATGAAGAGTTTTAAATTTTGAAAAGTATTTGGAAGCATGGACAGGGAAAGGGGTGCGGGAGGAAAAAAGATTCCACCCCACAGCAAAAGACGTATTTCAGCAAAATTTTTCACTTTTCCCCCAAAAAATAGAGGATTCAAAGATCATCAAACTGACGTGCAGAGGGAATTCCTTTTAAAACCCCCAGATTGTTTAGAGATGTTTCCCCTGTGGTCACCGCTTTTCACCCAACCCAATTAGTGTGAGACGCTGTTCTCTAGCCTTAAAAAAATTTGATCAATTTGAGGGGACTAGAAAGAGGATTTATGGGGGCAACACTTTTTCCTCAGAACAAATTCATAGCCCCCAAATGTTTATCGGGCGTTGTTGTTGAAAACTGTTTTTTTTTTCCCCTTACGCATTTTGCATATTTGCAATTAATAAAGTTTTTTTTTGTTTTAAATTGATCCCAATAAAATATTTTTTATTCTACCAAAAGCTTGATTATTGTTCATAAGGATGATAAAAAGCTTAAATTAAGTTTTCTTAATTAAGAGGGGGGGGGGGGGGGGGGGGGTCGGAGTCGGGGTTAGGGGAAATTGAGGAGTCGGAGTCGGGACTTTGGCTTACCGACTCCACAGCCCTGCTCACGGAGCTGAGAGCAGAGATGGATTTCTTTTGCGATCTTCTATATGTTGTCACGGATCATGCCGCGGCCCGTGCCTGTGGACCGCGGTTGTGTCCGTGCCCCTGTGTCTCCCTGTGAGGGGCTTACAGCGGCTGTGTCAGTTTGCGCTACACCTGCTCCTGCTGCTAAGCGCTACTCACCTGGTCCTGCTTCCACCCGTGTCCGTCCACTGTGGCTTCCCCAGCGTGTGTGTGCACCCCATAGGGCGCGTGCGTGCCAGCCTGCGGACATTTATGCACACAGTGCTCCTGCTTCCTCCCTTTTGACCTCTGATCCTTTCCTTCATAAGGAACTTCCTCCGTGGACTCAGGTTCAGTTTGTTGGTGTTCATCCATTAGAGCTAGACCTCTGCTGCTGAGCTCCTGCTGTTTTAACCCATTGGTTTCCACTGTGTCTGCTGAAGCTCTGCATTAACCCTTACCTGCTGATTTCCTGACGTATTGTCCTCCAGTTTCTCACTGCTGATTGCTGCTGCTGTATTACTCTGTTATCACCCTGGGACTGTGCATCCGTCTTACAGCTACAGCATCTCTATATCCTCCACCTGTCCTGCACTTCGGCTACCCACCTCTTGCACTCACCATTGGTGCCCGCGGTGGGCCCTGAGGATCCCCTCTACCAGGGCGTTTCTGGTTTTGTGGCCAGTAAACGTGACAGTATGAACTGACCATACTAAATGGATCCCACGGAGTGATCTTTCCTGACCTGGTAGCTGTAATTAACCGTCATGGCACGCATCTGGAGCAACTCTTCCAGAAGCTACAGACTGTTGCCGCACGTCTGGATGAAGTTGCATCTGCACAGGTACCTACCTCAGCTCCACCCCCTGCTGTGGTTCCGCCGCCTGCTGCCATGTTCAGTCCCAGCCTGCACCTGCCTCTGCCTGCCCGCTACGACGGAGATCCCCACACATGTCGCAGATTCATCAACCAGTGTACCATACACTTCGAGGTCCTGGCAAACCAGTTTCCTTCCGATAGAGCCAAGGTGGCGTTTATCATCAGCCTGCTCTCAGGGGAAGCCTTGGCCTGGGCCTCACCCCTCTGGGAGAGGGGGGATCCGCTGACAGGGGACATCCAAAAATTTTGGTTGCCTTCCCGGGAAAAATTTTTGAACAACCTGGGGGCAATACCTCTCGGCTATCTCTGCTGACGTTCCTGTCAAGGCGAATCTTCTGTGGGCCAAAAATGCCATCCGGGTTTTGTACCTGGCTTCAGAACTCGCGTTGGAATAACGAGGCCCTGGTTGCAGCCTTCTGGGGGGCCTCGCTTGGGCGCATCAAGGATGAACTGGCTGGTCGTGACCTACCAAAAGGCCCCTGGACACCTCTTGCTCTACTCAAAAATCGCCAAAAAATTTTTCAAAAGAGAGCAGATTCGCCAGCATCACCCCCTTCCTCCTCGCAACCCCTTCCCTCGCCGTGTACCTCCCCCCCCAAGTCTCGTCACCCAGCAATGCGTTTACAATGTTCCTAGGGGTGAATCATCCCCATCAAGCCGGGAGTAACGCCCCCCGGCCAGTTAACCCTGGGGGTATACTGGGGGCAGCCCCAAGCATACTAAAGAACGCCCAGCCCCGCCCTGCTCCCCCCCAAAACCTCCATGCCATGATGTTTTGGGTTAAACGTCCTAAATAAGAGCCTCTGCCCCTCTTCTGACCACCCGGTCACTCTCGTTATAGTTCCATCTAAAATCCAAGTTTCTGCTTTTTTGGACTCGGGTTGTCGAAAATTTTACCACCCGCTTTGCTTGAAAAGTATTGCCGCCTGTCTCCTTCTGGATAAACCCTGTTTTTCCCCCATCAAGGGGGAGATCCTGAAAGAACCAGTGCTTACCGTCCCAAAACCTCTGTCTCTGCGAACGGGAAGCTCTCACCAAGAGGAATCCTTTTCAAAATTTTGGGGCCTAATGCTTCTGCTTTTTCCCTGCGGGCCCTCCGGGGTTCCAGTCAAAACCCTTCCCGGGTTTGGAAAAACGGGTAAAGTTCCCTTTGGGGCGACCCATGCCCATTCTCGTCCCTCAACCCCGCCATCCCGTGCTCCCCCCACCGTTTCCCTGCCCTTTTTCGTTGTGCCTGAAGAGGACCCTTGGCAAAAAGACCCCTGGTCGTAAAGACATCTCTGTTTCCCACCCACCCCCCCCTGCCTACAAATCTGCTTTTCCCCCCGGTTCAGAAGTAATCGGGGACTCCTGGATCCCCTCCTCGAAACAGTTCCGGGATACCGGGGGAAGGAGGGGGTTACCCCAACCGTTGGGGGGGTACCCAGCTACCCGGAGGAAGGGCTTAAGGGGGGGGTATGTCACGGATCACGCCCGGGCCAGGCCTTGGACCCCGATTTGTCCGTGCCCCTTGTTGGGGCCACTTTGGGTCCCTTGAGGGGGTTACAGCGGGATCTCTGTATGCTCTGTACTGCCCTGCGCTCAGCGCTTCTCACCTGGGCCTGCTTCCCCATGTTCGTCCTCTGTGGGTTCCCACGTTGTGGCACCCCATAGGGCCCGCACGCCGCCGCGGACATTTAGACCAGAGCTCCTGCTTATTCCTGTGCCTCGACCCTTTCCCTTTAAAGGAACTTTCCCCCGGACTCATTTTAGTTTGCTGGTGTTCATCCTTTAAACTAAAACCCCTGCTGCTGAGCTTCTGCTGTTTTAACCCCTTGGGTTTTTACTGTTCGCGAACTCTGCATTAAAACCCCGCGCTGTCCACGACCTGTTACCTGCTGATTTCCCGACGTATTGTCCTAAGTTTCCATGCGATTCCGGCGTATTACCTTTTCACCCCGGGATGGCACCATCTTACAGCAAAAGCACGTTTATCCTCCACCGTCCCCACTTCGGCTACCCACCCCTTTTCACTCCCATTTGGTGCCCGGGTGGGCCCCAGGGTCCCCTCTACCAGGGGTTTTTTTTTTTGAGGGCCCCTAAACGGGCTAGTTTCCTTCTTTTACTTCTCGCTTCACTTCGCCTTCTCCGCTCATTTTGCCAACTTCAACTAGGCTGCCTGTCAGCACGCATGCACCGGGGCTTTTTCGACGGGGACAGCATGCCCGGGAGTATTCGAAGACCCCGTCCCCCCCCAGAACGCCCACACTAGGGCCCTTTTGCACCCTCTTATTTACGCAGCCGAAAGTGGCGAAGGTTGCTCCTAAATCGCACATGGCCGACTGGGTTTTCGGCGGACCGCAGTTTCGCCAGAAAAGGGGCCCAACCCGTCAACTGTCGCTCTTATGTCTTTTTTGGGGGGACTGATCATACGCAGATGAGGCTTGTTTTTTCATGTATAGATGATCATCCAAACTGCATTCCAACCAGTTACTCTGACCTAGCCCATCAGGGTTCTGCGGCTCCCCCTCCCCCACTCTAGTGGTTAACAATATGTCCTCTCTTCCCGCCACAAGGAGGTGAAAAGGCGGGGGGGGGGGGGTAGGGGGAGGGCACGCGTGAGTGAACTACCCACTATTGGCACAGTGGGGCAGATTTATCAAAGCAGTTGCGCCAGAATTCTGGCTCCATTTGCACCAGAAACCAGCTTTTCGCCACATTTACTATGTGTTTTAGACAGTTTCAGACGCTTCTGCGCCTCGTCTGACAAAGGGGGCGTGGTTTCGCGGTGAAAGGGGCGTGGCTTAAGTGCGACCAAAAATGGCGCCCAGATTTTGTCGCCGTTTCTGGTGTGAAAGTAAGACAACTTAATTGTGGTACAGAGTTAGACTAGACAGTTCTAACCTGCAACAGATTTATCAACACTATGATAAATGTGGCGCATTATAAAACTGTCTAGTCTAAAAGTAAGACACTTTTGATAAATCTGCCCCAGTGTGTCCGCCTGAAGTTAGACTCGTGTGAGAGATGTCACTCGTATCTGGCTCAGATTAGTAGCCTCTGCTCCCAGCAGAAGAGCACAGCCTGCAGAAAGTGACGTGAAGACTCAAAATGATGAGGGTTCCCGCTATTTTCCCAACTAGCGGGAACAAGATGGGAGGGGGGGGGATAACCCCACAGCCAGCTCGGGCCCCAGCAATCAGCCCAACAGTATAGATCACAGGTCACTCAGTGTCTCTCCTCACACAATAAGTATGATCTGCCAGCCCGGCAGGAGATCAATATGCATGTGTGGGCTCTGGGACTTAATGTGGCAGTCTGCACATGAGAAGTAGAGGGGGGGGGTATGATGGCTGTCCCTTCCGCTCTCCAGCCAGCCAAAGCGAGGGCCACGTGAATGTTTCCCTTAACAGCCTCCTCTCAGGGTCTCCTGTGTCCCTCCGATCCCGCCCAGCCCCTGAAACCTCACCGTGCTCAATACTAGACACTTCGCTCGGGGATCCATGTAGGGACAGCAGCACTCTCCGTCCTCGCGGCCACAGTTTCCCGGTCCCATGCCTCCTTTTCCCCGCGCGCAAGCTTTCAAACCGCTGCCCCTTTCGATCCCTCTGGATGAGCTGTAATCGCTCCTACACGACCACCCCTCCCTGCCAGGCTGCGCTCGCGAGCTCACCCCTGAACCGATTTTCCGCCGCTCACGCAGCTTTGGACAGACGGAGTTTCTGCGAACTCCTTGGCTCCCGGAGCAAAAATATGAGTCTCCCTCACTGTTATGCACAGCTGCCCCCACTCCAAGAGCGGTGTGAGGGGGCAAAAAAGCTAATTTAAGAGCCTTTTTGGGGATCAGTGTGAGGAGCCCATATAAAAGGTTGTCGCGCTCCGTAGCTCCACCCCCGGAAGTCCTCGGTCCAAGGCTATTTGGGACGGATGTGAAAGCTCCAGGCCTGGATACGGCCTCTTCTGGAGACTCCCCTGTCTCTGGCTTTGGGCCAGACAGGGTTGATGGTATGACAGCAGTGGTCCAAGCCCTTAGCTGGTCTGTCAGAGACTCCCTTCATGTTAAGGATGAGGATGTCAGTCTCCAAGGAGGAGGTTCCCTTTAAAGGCGGCAGGCAAAAGTGTTTGGTGGTCCCTGCACACCTGGAGTTGAGGACTGGTTGCCAGGGAGTGGAAACATGCTGTCAGGTGTTTTTTTTTCTACTAGATGGCTTAATACTCTTTGTCCCTTTCCTGGAGAATCAGGGTTATATTGGTCAGTGGTCCCATCAGGGGGCCCCCTAGTCCCCTGGCGGAAGTAACTTACGGCCATCCCTATCTCAGACGCGGCAGTCCCCTTGGTGACAGCACAGAGAGGCGTCTTCACAGTTTTTGTAAGTCCGCCTTTGAAGCAGCCAGGGTAGCCCTGTGACCTGCGTTGGCTTCTTCACAGGTCAGCTTGCATGGTCTGGTCAAAATAGCTACAGAAGCGGCTATCAGCTGGAGCTTCCAAGAAGGAGTTGTGGAATCTGGCTCGGGCGTCAGTGTTTTGCTCTGGCAATCCGCACCCTCCTCCTTCAAGGAGTGATTATGCCGGTCTCCGAGTCTGAGCGTTTTTCAAGGTTTTTATTCAAACCTTTTTATAATTCCCATGAAGGACAGCTCAGTAGGGCCGATGTCGGTCCTCAAGGAGCTCAACCGGTATGGGTAAGGTCCCAGTTTCCACATGGAGTCGCTTCGGTCATCAGTAACCTCTCTGGAGCGGAGAGAGTTTTCCGTTTGCTATAGACATCGGGATGCTTATCTGCATGTCCCTATTTCCCAAGTCCACTAGTGGCCTCGCACCCCTAATGGCGATCCTTCACATCAGGGGCTTGGTCTGATTGACCTTCTAGTGAAGGTTCCATCTCGATGCGCCTGCCTGGTCAGCATCAGGATCACCCCGGATCTCACAGTGCGCTTCGGCTGGATAGTTGATTTCAGCAATCCCTGTCTGATTTCATCATTAGGGATGGAATTTCGGGGGATGATTCATTCTCACTCAGGTGTCCCGAGTGTTTCTTCTGTCCAGGAAGGTTCAGACATTTCTCTACTTCTGAATCGCACCCTGAATACTCTTCACAATTGCATACGAGTTTTCGGTAGGTTGAGGACTGCCTTCAAGGCAGTGTCCTTTGCGCAGTTCCTTTCCCGCCCTTGGCAGCGGGCAATCCTGTCGTGGTGGCACTGGTCTCGATGTCCTTGGACACAACGATTCACCTGCCACCCCAGGGTCGACTGAACCTGGGCTGGTGACTAGCCTTCCCGGCATTACGTCAAGGGAGGTCATTTCTGTCCCCGCAATGGCTGATCATCACCACAGACGCCAGCATTTTGGGGTGGGGCACCGTCTTCGGTGCCCGGACGACTGAGGGTCTCTGGTCCCTAGGGGAAGCCTGTCATCAGATCAATGTGCTGGAACTCCGAGCTATTTACTTAGCGCTCTCTCATTTTGGTCCCCTCTCATCCGGGGGCACCCAGTTCGGATTCAGTCCCACAACACCACGGCAGTGGCAATTTTCCTTCCAGGGGTGGAAAACCAATTCGGCCAATCATCTCGGTTGAGCAACGTATCGATTCCGGGGAGTGGCTCTTCTATCGGAAGTTCTTTGCCTTCCTTGCCGGAGGTGGGGTACGCGAGACGTTGACCTGGTTGCTGTTTGCCTCAATCTCTGGCTCCCGAGTTATGTGACCAGGAATCCACTGGCGCTAGCAGTAGATGCGCTGGTCCTGCCTTGGGGTTAGTTTGCTCTGGTCTACCTCTTTCCACCCTGGCCTCTTCGTCCTCGAGGGCTCAAGTGCCTCGAGTCCGAGAGCATACCAGCTGTTCCCTTCAACTTAGATTGGGTCCGCAGGTCTTGGTACGCGGGTCTCATGCCCGAAGGATGAACAGTCCTTGACCTTCTCCCTTATGCCCAGGCCTTCGGTTGCAGGGCCCTCTGCTCCACCCCACTGTACCGCGGCTGCATTTTTCATAGCGAGGCTGTTGAAACTGCAATTCTAGAATCTCGGGGTCTGTCGGGTTCCGTTATCCGGACCATGATTCAAGCACGCAGGCCTCAGTCCACCTGGATCTATTGCCCAGAAATTTCACCCCTTGGTATGTTCTACTCCAAGGGTGCCGTCTTGTCTACAGTCAGGCCGGGAGCTTGGGCTCGGCCCCTCGTCCTTGAGAGGTCAGAGTTCTGTTCTCTTAATTTGTGCAGCGCAAGCTGGCCTTCTGTTCACAGGTTAAGGCCTTTTATTGCAGGGGGTCGTGCGTTCCGTCCCTCTGGTTCGTATGCCTATCGAACCGTGGGATTAAATGCTTGTTTGGGAAATCATGCAGTGTTCCCCTTTCAGGCCGCTACGGGAAATTTTCCTACGTTTACTTTCATGGAAGGTGGCCTTCCTGATGACCATCACTTCTATCTGCCAAGTGTCTGAACTGGCGGTTCTACCATGCAACTCCCTGTTCTGGGGTCTGCATAAGGGGCAAAATTTTCTGTTTTCTTGTTTCCTTCATGTCTCCTTCGGGTGGTTCCATCGTTTCATATCAATGAGGACATAGTTCTGCCCTCTTTTTGCCGCTCGTCCTCTCATCTTGGAGGGCGATCGTTACGTGGGGTAGACGTGGTCAGGGCCGTTCGGATCTACCTCTCTGCTGTGGGTCCTTTAGGCGCGCGGAGCCCTCTTTGTCATTCCTGAGGGTCCATGCAGGGGCCTGGCGGCTTCTAGGCCACCACTGCCAGCCGGATCTGGTCTGTAATGCCGCAGGTCACTGCTCACTCCACACGAGCAGTTGGTGCCGCCAGGGCAGTTCGGCAAAGCTGCCACCTGGGCTTCGGCCCATACTTTTTCTAAGTTCTACCTAACTCTGCTGCAGGTCTCGGCCGTAGGGTACTTCAGGCAGCAGTGTACTGATGCTTGTCACTGCTGATTAAGTTTTTTAGTTACCCACCCTCTGGGACTGCTCTTGGGGCATCCCAAGGTGCTGTGTCCCCCAATGACATTGGTAAGAAAATTGAATTTTTGTACTTACCGTAAAATCCTTTTCTCGTCCGATTCATTGGGGGACACAGCTCCCTACCTCGTTTTGTCTCCATGGAATTTCGTTCTCTTTTGTTTCTCCTCTCAGCCATCGCTTTTGTACCAACTGACCAGCCTGGCATCAACAGGAGAGATATAGGCCATCGGGACGGGCCTAACACGTTTGGTCCGCCTAGTGTCTGCCTTCTAGGGCAAGGGTCTATACCCAAGGTGCTGTGTCCCCCAATGAATCGGACAAGAAAAGGATTTTACGGTAAGTACAAAAATCCATTTTTTTATGTTTTACCTGTAAATATGTATGTGGCCAATTACCATATTGAAGATCATTGTAAAATCAATGTGTGAACTCAAACCTGGAAGTAAGACTAAAGTTTATTTATATTAGGGTATGTTCACACCTCATAGGGTATGTTCACACCGTGCTCAATACTGGACACTTCGCTCGGGGATCCATGTAGGGACAGCAGCGCGTCTCCGTCCTCGGCGGGCCAGCAGGCTTCCCGGGTCACCACTGCCTCCTCTCCCTCGGCGGCAAGGCTTTCTAACCGCTGCTCCTCGATCCCTCTGGATGAGCTGTAATCCGGCTTCGCTGACAGCGAACCAGACCCCTCGCCTGCTCAGGGCTGCGCTCGCAAGCTCACTCCTGACACCCGATGTCTGCCGCGTCACGCAACTTGGACAGACGGAGTTTCTGCGAACTCCTTGGCTCCCGGAGCAAAAATATGAGTCTACCTCACTGTTCTGCACAGCTGCCCCAACTCCAAGAGAGGTGTGAGGGGGCAAAAAAAAGCTATTTTAAGAGCCCTTTTGGGGATCAGTGTGAGCAGCCCATGTAAAAGGTTGCCGCGCTCCGTAGCTCCACCCCAGGAAGTCCTCGGTCCAAGGCTATTTGGGACGGATGTGAAAGCTCCAGTCCTGGATACGGCCTCTTCTGGAGACTCCCCTGTCTCTGGCTTTGGGCCAGACAGGGTTGATGGTATGACAGCAGTGGTCCAAGCCTTAGCTGGGCTGCAGGACCCCTCTGTTAAGGATGAGGATGTCTCAGTCTCCAAGGAGGAGGTTCCCTTTAAAGGCAGCAGGCAAAAGTGTTTGGTGGTCCCTGCACACCTGGAGTTGAGGACTGGTTGCCAGGGAGTGGAAACATGCTGTCAGGTGTTTTTTTCTACCAGATGGCTTAATACTCTTTGTCCCTTTCCTGGAGAATCAGGGTCATATTGGTCAGTGGTCCCATCAGGGGGCACCCTAGTCCCCTGGCGCAAGTAACTTACGGCCATCCCTATCTCAGACGCGGCAGTCCTTGGTGACAGCACAGAGAGGCGTCTTCACGGTTTTTGTAAGTCCGCCTTTGAGGCGGCCAGGGTAGCCCTGTGACCTGCGTTGGCTTCTTCACAGGTCAGCTTGCATGGTCTGGTCAAAACAGCTACAGAAGCGGCTATCAGCTGGAGCTTCCACGAAGGAGTTGTGGAATCTCGTTTCCCATCTCCAGAGGCCTTGAAGTTCCATTGAAACTTCCCCGGTGTCAACCCGTTTAGTGGTTAGAGTGTCGGCCAATGCAGTGGCCGTTCGCCGTTCCCTGAGGCTAGAATTTTGGCAGTGGATGCAGCCTCCAAGGAGTTATTGGTTGCGCTTCTGTCCTCTAGCGGTAAGCGTTTTGGGGAAGCATGTCGTCAAGTTTATTATTTTACTGGCCACAGAGGGTTGTTCACACCTCATAGTTTAACCAGTGGAAAAATCCTATGGGGTTAACCCACATCACATCCGTGTGTGGAAAATCCGCGCTGTGTGAACTGCAGGATGGACTGGTTATTCAAACAAATGGCCTTTCGATGACACAAAAATTTTAATGAAGAAGCTAACATGGAATAAGCATTGAACCCTTTGTTAACCTCTTAGCGTTGTAATGACGTACTAAAATGTCATGGTGCGCTAACGGAGTATGGAGTGTGCTTTCCCCTTGCCCCCCTCAATACATGGGAGGCTGGGGTTATATAGCGACCTGCCATAACACGGAATGGGAGCCAGTTCCAATCCCTGCCGTTCAACCATTTAGTTGTCGCGCCAATTTTAACCACAGTGTCTAAATGAATACGCATTGCTCCTTAAACCCTCCATGCCATGGCAACTGAAAACCTAATACAGGTCTTCATCACTGCCATGTTACTGCCGCCATCTTGGTAACCCTTCCCCATTATATAATTCAATTCTTACAGTAGACACTTGGCAAAAAAACAGTGGAGGATAAGGGGAAAGAAGAAAACAAGGGGAAGGCACTCTTGGTGTAGTAGGTTAGACAAATTTTTGTAGAGTAACCGCATATTAGCTGTGCTCTTACCTATTTGTGTTGTACAGATTCGGTACAACAAAGTTAAAAGCCTATTAACAGCAGTAGTAGCGGTAGTCTTGCAGACCTGTGCAGCTTGTCTCCTGAAGGAGAAATTCCTAAGTGTCCTGGTCAGAATTCCCTTGTAGGACTATATAAAAAACTGGGATTTAGATCCCATAGAATAGTGGGCTCTATGGAGTGCACTGCAGCAGGCTAGGGAATAAGTCTGTTCTATGTAGTGAGAGTGGTTCTCTTAGTGCTATTGTTATAAAAAAGGGAACTTTTTAAAACTATTTGCCATTTTATTAATAAACTTGCACTAAATTTACAAAGAACACACAACAGTTCTAAAAGCATAGAATAAAAGAATAGACTAAAATGTTAAAACACTTGGGGGTAAAAAGAATACGCGTTTCACAGGAATCGTTTCCTGCTTAAACAGGTCTGATATACTACACTACCAGACTTAGCAGAACAGAACAAAAGACCTCATACATCTATGTAGAAGGCAGGGGGAAAAAAGCGAATGCGACAAAAATAAAAAACACCCGGACCTTCAAGGACTAAAATACCCTTTGGAGAACTACATGCCCTAGTAATAATGTTTTACTGCTTCATTAGCCAAATAATGAATAAATCCGCTTGGGCCTTAATGACACAACACTTTTTCTTTTTTTTTTATCACACCCTCCCCCAGCCATTTTCTTTAAACTTTTTCATTTTGTTTTAGCTGTATGAAGACTAGTTTTATGCAAGAGACATACTTTGGGCACAGTTAAGAAAAAAATATTTTTATTTTTTTTTTTGGTTTAATTTTTTTTACGGTTAATGTTTTATCCTAAATCAGTTACATTTATTTTTCTGGTTATTATCATAGTGTTTTATATCTCATAAAAATGTATTGCATTTTTTTGGTTTAATTTTTATACATTTAACACTAAATCTGTTTTTTTATGGTTATGATCAGGTTTTATAACTTGTAATTCTAGGTTTTTAGTTCTTATGTAATGCATAACTTAATAATTGTGATTGTACTTTTTGGGGACATTTTTATAACTTTTTTTAATTACATTTCGTTATAATCCCATTAAGTACCTACTAGAGTATCTCACAAAAAAGGGGTACCCCTCACATTTTTTTAAAATTGTATTATATTTTTTTCATGGGGCAACACTGAAGATATGGAAAAATTTGGGTACAATTGGGAAAGTAAATCATGGACAGGTTGTATAACAAATGTAAATTTAAATTTCCCCTTTAAAATAACTCAATGCAGCCATCAATGTCTAAACCGCTGGCAAAACAAGTGAGTACAGGGAAGAAGGACAAATTGTGCTCAGTTTGCCATTATCACTCTATGGTGTTATAAGACTCGTTAGTATTACAAGGTCTCAAGTGTGAAGGGGGGCAGGTGGCTAAATTTTGGGGTTATTGTTCTCACACTTTTTTCTTTTGGTCATTTGAAGTTCAACATGGCACCTCATGGCAAAGAAAAGGGCTGGGATTGAAAAAAAAAATTTTGCTCTACATAAACGATGGCCTAGGCCCCGTTTATTTGGGGAACCTTTTTTGAGAACCCAGTGCCGAAAAATGTGACCCAAAAAATACCTTTGGTACCGAAATTTCGGGACGTCGGCACGAATCAAAGTAAAATTGTGGGGAAACGGGGCCAAAAACAATTAAACAGGGATGTGCCCTTAAACCCCCCCTCTGCCTTTTTCCACTAAACAGTGACCCCTATTGTGGGAGGGTAGTACCCCCCCGGTGCTCAGCTACTGTTTACTGATTAATTCCACAACAACCCCACCAAAATATCACCCCCAAATAGTACTGAAAAATACCAAAAAAACCACCCCACATAGTGACGGGAAAAAAACCACACCCCCACCACATAGTTACAATAATACACAACACCCCCACCCCCACCACATAGTGACTGAATAATACCACAACACCCCCAAAACAGTGACTGAAAAAATTTAAAAAACACCACCACCCCTAGTGGGCTGAAAAATTCCCCCCAACACCACCACCAACCCCCTAGTGACTGGAAAAAATACCACAAACCAAACCCCCACCACATAGGGACGAATTAAAACCACAATACCACCACCCTAGTGATGAAAAAATTTCCCCCAACACTACCACCAATATTTCCTGAAAAAATACCCCAACACCCCAAACCCCAAAATGACTGGGAAAAATACCGCTACGTATCACCACCCATAGTGACGAATAATACCAAAACATCCGTCACCGCAAAATGAAATGAATAATTCGCCAAAAAAAATTACTGAATATTAAAACATTACCCCTTTGCAACATAAAAGAGATTACATTTCAGGCACATTTAGTACTCACATTTGACGTTTTTTCAGAAAATCGTTCACATTCCGGGTTTTTTCTTCCCTTTCCCGGTTTACACCCTTTATGCCCGATTTCTCCTGACCCCAAACTCATTGCAGTTTTTGACACAAATATTTTGAATCCCCCTTTTCCAGCAACTCCTTACTTATAATTAAAATAATTCCCCCAAAATTTTTGGGGGTTTATAGGTCCCCTCAAAATTTGCGGTATATAAATATAGGTCCCCTCAATTAGGGGAGGAATTTTAAATATAGGGCCCCCCAGGGAGATAGGTTTTAAAAATATATGTCCCCACAGGCAGAAAACAGATAGAAAAGCTCTCCCCCCCACCATTTTACCCGAAGATAGCTCTCCCTACCCCCAGTATGCAGATAATAAGGGTCCCCCACCCGGTAGTATACAAAAAAGATAGGCCCCTCCCCACCCGCCAGTTTTACCCGATAGATAGCTCTCCCCAAAAGCCAGTATACCCGTTTGGGTAGCTTCCCCACCCGGCCCCGTATAAAAGATACTCCCCCCCACCACCAGTATAAAAAGATAGCTCTCCCCCCCAGCCCGGGATACAATAGCTTCCCCACCAGCCAATATACAGATAGTTTTTCCCTCCAGCCAAAATTTTCCCCAAAAGTTCCCCCCCACCAAACCAAATATTTCAGATAGCTCTCCCCCCACCATATACAGATAGGGTCTCCCCACCAGCCAGTATACAGATAGCTCTCCCCCCCACCCCGTATAAAAATAGTTTTCCCCACCAGGGCCCCCTTTTACAGATAGTTCTCCCCACCAGCCAGTATATACCCTCTCTCCCCCCCCGCGATATAGCCCGCTCTCCCCCCAGCAGTATATAGATAGGCTCAACCAGCCCGTTTTTTAAAACACTCTCCCCCCCACCTTTTATAAAGCATCTCCCCCCCACCCCCTGTATATAGCAGCTCCCCCAGCCTTTTATATGCAGGGTCCTCCAGCCTGTATATATCCAGCTCTCCCCCAACCAGTATATAGCCCCTCTCCCCCAACCCGTTTTATAGCCAGCCCCCCCCAGCCCGTATTTTAAACCCCTCTCCCCCACCTGTATATAGCCTGCACCCTCCCCAGCCTGTTATAGCCCGCACGCTCCCCCCGGGCCCGTATATAGGCCCGCACGCTCCCCCCCGCCTGTTTAGCCTGCCCCGCTTCCCCCCCCTGTATTACCCGCACGCTCCCCCAAACCCGTGTATACCTGCCCTCCCCCAGCCTGTTTTTAAACCTGCACGCTCCCAAGCCTGTATATACCTGCAGCTCCCCCCGCCCCCGTATATAGCCTGCACCCCTCCCCTCAGCCTTTTATATAGCCTGCAAACTCCCCCAAACCCGTGTTAGCCTGCACCTTCCCCCCGGGCCCGTGTAAGCCTGCACCTTCCCCAGCCCGTGTTACCTGCACGCTCCCCCCGCCTGTGTATATATATTACACAAATAAAAATTTAAAAACGCTAATTTCTTACCTCCATTTCCCCGCCGCACGCTCCTCTTCTATCTTCTTCCTCGCGGGGGGACGGGTCCTCCGTCAGCTCCTTTGGGCGCACAGCCAAAGACGGTGGGGCCCCCCAAGGGAAAAGGCAACGGCGCGAGGGGTAAAATTTCATTTGCGTCCGCTGCCACTAGCGCACGGGCCCCCGCCCCCCCCCCCCCCCCCCCCCCCCCACCCCCCACCCCCCCTGAAAAATTCAAAGCGGGTTCCCCCACTCCCCTGTGCTAGACCTGGGGCAGCCGGAGGCCCCAGGTCCGACACTGTGGCCGGCCTGACATGCGTGCCAGCAGAAGTGGCCCTGCGTGCAACTTCCGGCACACGTGCCATAGGTTGGCCACCGCTGGCCTAGGCTGTAAGAAGATTGCAAACACCCTGAAACTGAGCTGTAGCACAATGGCCAAGACTATACAGCAGTTTAACAAGACAGGTTCCACTCAGAACAGGCCTCGTCATGGTCGACCAAAGAAATTCAGCGCTCAGTGTCATATCCAGAGATGAGTGCTGCCAGCATTGCTGCATAGATTAAAGGGGTGGGAGTCAACCTGTCAGTGCTCAGACCATATGCCGCACACTACATCAAATTGGTCTACATGGCTGCGACTCGGAAGGAACCTTCTTCTAAAGACGATGCACAAGAAAGCCCACAAACAGTTTGCTGAAGACAAGCAGACAAATGACATGGAATACTGAAACCCTGTTGTGTGTCTTGAGATCAAGATAAACTTATTTGGTTCTCATGGTGTCAAGTATGTGTGGCTGCAGCCAAAGACAAGTGTGTCTTGCCTATAGTCAAGCATCGTGGTGGGAGTGTCATGGTTTGGGACTGTATAAGTGCTGCTGGCTGTGGGGAGCTATAGTTCATTGAGGCAGCCATGAATGCCAACATGTACTGTGACATACTGAAGCTTTGAATAGAGTATGATCCCTGCCCTTCTGACTCCAAACACACCACCAAGAAGACCAATTCCTAAAGAAAATGAGGGTAAAGGTGCTGGACTGGCCAAGCATGTCTCCAGAACTAAACTCTATTGAGCATCTGTGAGGCATCCTCAAACGGAAGGTAGAGGAGTGCAAGGTATCTAACATTCACCACTTCCGTGATGTCATCATGTAGGAGTGGAAAAGGATTCCAGTGACTGCAATCTGTGAAGCTCTAGTGAACTGCATACCCAAGAGGGTTAAGGCAGTGCTGGAAAATAATGGTGGCCACACAAAATATTTTAAAAATAAATAAATTTACAATAAATTTAAAATTTATCCATTTTCACTGAGGGGTGTACTCACTTTTGTTGCCATAGGTGTAGACATTGACGACTGTGTGTTGACTTAATTTGGGGGCACACCAAATATACACTGTTATACACTGTTTTGTGAGCTAATGTATATAACATTATTTTGAACTTGTATTTGTCATGGTTCTCAAATGCAGCTGCTTCAGTGGCCCAGATGTATGAAAGTTGCTGCGACAGTTTTCTAGCATAGGTTACAACTGAAATGTCATGCACCATGTAAGCCCTATTTATAAAAGATTTTATTTATTGCTTCGGGGTTCATTGCAGAACGTCGTCCTGTGCTTATTTCTGGCTGCTGGTTGAAGTTGTAGATTGTGCGCCTACTGTGTGCACTCTGATGTTGAATGTTGCTTCCAACTGTGCTTAAATGCCAAATACGCCTAATTTACAAATGCGACCCAAAAGCAAATACGAATGCCAGAAAGAGCGCATAAGCATGCACCCCAATCCATACATGTGCTGCGAAGACAACATGCGCTCCAACACAAACATACGCGCCGTTAACAAATGCATAGAACTAACGAATGCGCCTAAATGTGAAGTATACAAGCTGGAATGCCCAAACAGGCGCCCCAAACAACACACTCGCCGAAAAAGGCGCAACGTCTAAAACATTCCGATAGACGCAAATATAACCACTTTGCAAAACAAGCACAGAACTAATTAGGAAATACATTCGGAGCGTACGATACTTTATGCCGCATTCAAACTGGTGTACGGACGCCACTTTTGGGACATGTCGCCCTAAGTCGTTACAACAAGGCTAACACTTTAGGCTGCGCTGTTCGACAGTTGGCATGTCTAGGCCAATTCATACGCATTTATGTATCTCACATGTCTAAACGTGTTGCAGTTAATGTGGTGTTAGCTATGCCTTTTTATGAGTGGTGTGGCCAAGATTAAATTTTGTCACCGCATAGGACACTTTTTTGGTGCATTGGTAGTTAGAAAGTGACAAATTTGTCATGTATTCTACACCGTCGTTGCACTGCATATGACTGTTTAGAAAATGACACTTTTCATACATCTGAGCCTATGTGTCCTAGGCCTAGAGTGAACTCCTCTCCTAGAATTAGACCAAAGCCAAACCCATAGGGTATGTTCACATGGCGTATTTTGAGACGATATATGTGCCAAAATACGCCCAAAACAATGTGCAAGTACACTTCTCATATAGACTGTAATATAAAATAAGCGCGGTCATTTAGATGATGTGTTTTTTACTCTTGTATTTTTAACGTGTGCCTGAAATGAATTGACAGGTCAATTCTTTTAGGCGTATACACGCCATCAAATATTGTGTGAACTCCCCCATACCAACCATGTGGATCCACACCATTGTTCACACTACTGTTTGTTTCAGCCATAGACCTCGCTGATGCATTTCTGGCTGTTGGCTATTGGCTGGCAACTCAACTTACACAACATAGTACCCATCAAGACCACATTTTCCATTCTTTACCAAACATCTCAGCTACTTTAGAGACTTTGGCACCAACAGCATTTGCATTCCCCGCTCCTCCATCAATCCAGTTTATTCCACCACTATCTATTTTTAGTAGCCCAGGACATCATTGGCTTATGTCACATCATGTCACAAGACCCGTGGAAGATTCCTGAACCAGTGCACCACTCATTTTGTGGTACAGGTCCACCATCTTTTTTCTGAAGAAGCTAAAGTAGCCTGTAGTGTCTCTCTTCCATTTGCCAAAGCACTGGCTTGGGTCTCCCCGATCTGGGAGCAAAATGATACGTTAATGTCCGGTTTACAGTCCTTGATGGCATTTAACAATTGTCAAGGAATTGGGTCAAGCCTTATCTGCAGCCTCCTCCATACTCCTGGTACGCCAAGCTGAAAGTGAGAAAAAACTATACTTTGGTGGCTGTGGAAACTAATTTTAACCCGACACACACCCATAGGCTGTGTTATGCTTCAGGAGGAAACCAGCTGTGATCGAGAGATAGCCCTCTGATTGTGAATCTATACAGTGAGCAGATTGCTGTGTACCAATCCACGTGCCAGAGATTCCCCCCTGAGCTACAGTGAATACTGGTTCTGTGAATAGGTAAACACAGCATATTGTTTTGCCCCTTGAGTGGTTGGCAAACCCTCGTCTGGAGTGGTGAGGTGCACTATGGAGAAAAGTAATTGTTTCTATATATTTAGCTAATCTTAACTTCAGGAAAGTTAGAGGGGGCAAAGTGCTGTTGTAAGAAAGAGAGAGAGTGAAGCGGCAGTTCTGTGTTCTGGGGTCTACATTGATTGAAACTGCTGCTGAACTATGATTTCTGCAACATTTTAACCTGTAATTCCGCTAGTACAGTTGATATATTTACGTTATCAGGAAGGCTGTCTCCCTTGTTTGTGCCCACACATTCAATTTCTCTCTGCACTGCAATTCCTGACAAATGTTTGCAATTCTAGCACCTGCAGAGTATTACCCAAGGGTTAGATAATCACTACTCATATTGGCCAAAGTGGAGAGGCTGGGATTCCACGATTCTACTTAGCTACAATTCTACACATGTGGATAGGGTGGCTTTTACAGAATTTAGTGACTTTGGGTCACAGGTCTCTGTCACTGGAATGTGTGCAGCAGGAGATCGGTAAGGTATGAGATGCATGGCTTCGGTGAGGTAAGCCAGCAGTTTGATGTCAGTAACCATCGGTAGTTAGGATAGCTGCTCTGCAGCTAATCCAAGCCAGGTTCCAGACCAGGTTTTGCAGACATATTACAAGTCTGTTCTATGGGGAGGGTGGAGGATTTGCTACCAAAGAGTTGGAGCAACAACAGAGCTGAGAAGAAGGTTCTGACGGAAGCCTATATACCAGAGGTGGCTGGTGAGTGTGATATACCAGTGGTGACAGGTGAAGATAAAGAGTGTTTGTAGTGATGAGTAGTAGTAGTACTAGTAGACATGGATAGAGAGGGTCTTTATAAGTGTTTAATTAGTGGCTAGATGGCCTAGGATTTGTTTTGTAGTGTTGTGTTCAATGACCTGTCTGCCAAATGCTTGGAGAATAAAGCTGGCTGAGATCAGTTTGAAGAAATCTTGTGTCGCCAGTGACTGTTTTCCGAAAAGACGGCAATACCAGAGCTAAAGGGACCCCGGCCGGTCTAAGATGGCGGCTGAACGAGAGAAACCTCACAGTATTTATACATTTACAGATTTCTTTTCAGTCATAGAAATTTCCTGACGAATGTGAACATACTTTTACAGTACAGTATGCATAGTACTATTGCTTTTCATAAACTGTGTTTGGTGTTAGTGCTCTGCACAATTTAAGTTATCAGACCCTTTCATTCATTTTACAAAGTAAATGGGTTATGCTACTCCAACACCCAACACCCCCCATAACAAATACATAAAATAGAAGCCATTTGTATAAAATAAAAATGGTTCAACTCTTGTAAGCCACTGCTGATCCAGCATTGAAGAACTGGAGGTCTCTCTGGGGTTACAGGCGGTTGGTGTGGGACTGTTGCACCATCTGCTGGCTCTTCTTAGTACTGATTTTATAATGCTCCATTTTTAAATACAGCAGTTTAGTTTTAAGAACATTTGGAAGATCCTACATAACGGCCTTGATACAGACCAGATATTTCTTAGATGGATTTTCCTTTACACCCTACACTTAGATTCAGAAGCATCTGGACAGTGAGACAATTTTCATAATTTAGCCTATGTACATCATCACAATGGATCTGAACAACAGTCATCAAAGTGTGACTGAAATGTCGACTTCAAACTCCTGGATTTTTTTTTTTTTTTGCTCATTTTTTCAACACTGCCTTCTGAGAGCCAAAACATTTTTTTTTTCTGTTTGCATAGTCAAGGGTTTGTTTTTTGCAGACCAGATTGTATTTAACCCCTTCCTGATGGACGGTCATAATAATATGGCTCTAAGTTTTCTCCTCGCCTTCTAAAAGCCATAACTTTTTTTTATTTTTTCCACCAGACGTATGAGGGCTTTTATTTTGTGTGACAAGATTTACTTCCCAATGGTGTCATGCATATTACCATAGAATATGCTGGGAAACGGCAAAAAAATCTAAGTGGGGCAAAATGTGGAAAAAAACTTACTTGCGTCATGTTTGCGGAAGTTTTTTTTTTACGCCGTTCAATCTTCGGTAAATATAATGTGTTATCTGTATTCTACAGGTTGATACACATCCGCCAATACCAAACATGTATGGTTTCCGTTATGTCTTGGTACCGTAAAAAAATTCCAAACATTTTCTATTTTTGAAATTTGCAGTGCAGCGCCATTTTCTGCGACCAATAACTTTTTTGTACTAACAACTACGGACATGAGTGAGGGGGGAATTTTTTGCGGGCTGAATCGTACTTTTTATTGCCAGCAGTTTGGAATGCATGCAAATTTTTTGATCAATTTTATTCCAATTTTTAGGAGACGTGATATGACCAAAAAAACGGCAATTTTGCCGTTTGGAATTTTTTTTCTTCCACGGTATTCAGCGTACGGGATAAATTATGTTATATTTTAATAAATCAGTTTTTTTCAGATGCGGTGATACCAAATATGTGTAACTTTTTTATTATTTTATTTTTTTTATTTCTAAAATGGCAAAAGGGTGATTTGAACTTTTAATACTTTTGTATTTTTTTTTTACACTTTAAAAAATTTTTTTTTACTTTAAAGGGGTTGTCTCACTACATCAATTCATCATACCTCAGTCCTGTTTTCTCAGTTCCATTTTTTAATTTAGGGGCAGGTTTACTGGATACTACTGGCCTGCAATGATGAGCTGCTGAGGACACCAGGTCTGTAGCTACAGCGACCAGCACTGGCAAAATGAGACTGCAGCAAGTGAGTGATGGAATCCCAGATATGGAAGGGAATAGAACTGTTAGTGCAGCTTTCATCATGTTTTATCATGTTTTTTATAGGATAGGTGGGAGATAGATGTGGGAGGTAAGGTTTTTTTTTTTTTAAAGTCATTTTTAGTTCCCCTAAGGTAGGGGTCCCCAACTCCAGTCCTCAAGGCCTACCAACAGGTCATGTTTTCTGGCTTTCCTTAGCATTGCACAGGTGATTTATTTTTTGTCAGGATTATGGAGAGATCCCGAAAATGACCCGTTGGTGGGCGTGAGGATGGAGCTGGGGGAAAACTGCCCATAAGGCCATGTTCACACGGCTTAAAAAAGGTCCCTATTTTGGGCCGTATTTTCGCGCCAAAGTGCGCTAATTACGGGCTGAAAACGGCCCATTCATTACAGTAATCCACAGCTCTCATAGAGAACTATGGATTACGCCCCGCAGTTAAACCGTGTGAACATAGCCTAAAGGCATGTTCACACGGCTTAAAATGGGCCGTATTTCGGTCCGTAATTACGCGCCGAAGTGCGGGCCCAAATTACGGGCGAAACGGCCCATTCATTACGGTAATTCACAGTTCTCATAGAGAACTATGGATTACGTCTCCTCTCCCCGCCCGGCGAAGCACCGGGCGGGGAGATAATTCACATGTCACTTTCTAGCGGCGTATACGCGCCGCTAGCAGTGATTGTCTATGGGCCGGAGAAGTGCCGGCCCCCCGCTCACTCCCCCGCTCCCGTCCACACGGCGTAATTGCGGGGCGTAATTACGTCCCGCAATTAAGCCGTGTGAACATAGCCTAAGGGATACGAACATTCAGTTGCTCATACAATGCAATGCAGCATCAAAGTGGGTGAAATGCCAATATTGGCATTATCACTGATCCTGGCCGTCAACTACTAGTGTTAGCTGTTATTAAAAGCACCAATTATGTGTGTATTTTGCTTTGCTTGTAATTGATGCGTTTTTTTAATCACAAATACAACACAAAAAAAGAATGAGAAAAGGTCTAAGGGGGAGTTCACACTCATATTGTGGGACAATATTTTGCCAAAATACATGCTGACATTCGCCCCAAACAATGTACATTACACGTCTCATAAACTATAATGTAAAATATATGTCACACGCCGCATATTTTATGCTCGTAATTTAGCGCACGTCTTTCAGTCATACACGTGCTGTAAGGCCGTGTTCACACGGCTTATTCCCGACGGACTTGTGAGCCGTATTGCGCTCACAAATCCGCCGTGAATAAGGGGTGGGATGGGGGAGGGGCCGGAGCGCGGCGGGGGTGCCGCTCCCCGGCCCATAGACAATGCATTATCTATGGCGCATACGCGCCATAAATAATGTGCATGTCACTTTCTCCCCGGCCGGCGGATTCGCTGAGCGGGGAGGAGCGACGGAATCCACTGTTCTCTATGAGAGCAGTGGATTACCATAATGACTCCGACGGATTGGCGCCGTACTGCAGCGCAAATCTGGCACGCGCAGTACGGCACCAATCCGCGGCAAAATAAGCCGCGTGAACGAGGCCTTAAAGAGTTAAATAGGAGGCAGAAATCTGCCTCGGGGCTACTGCATATTGTTTGTGCTATTGAAATTATAACAACTCAACGAACGCGTTTGCAGCGAGTACATGTGTACACCACAATACCCTAAAAAAGAAAAAAAATGAGAACGCATGAAAAAAATGTGGGTAAATTACAGGCGTTTTTCCCTTAAAAATACCTATGTATTTTTTGGCATGTTTTTTAATTTTTTTTTTTACATATTTGATTCCAGTTGAATTATCGATGGAATTATCAAGCGTTGTGATCTGATGACTGAAATTCGCATGGTATTCAGATGGATGTCTTTCTTTAGCCTTTTGTTAGGACACTGCAATTTTATTTTTGGTCTGAGAGCGGACAAGAAACACCCAGAGACTAAGGATGAACAATTGCTAACGCATTTCAGGGATCAAATTTTATGAAACTTATTTTAAACTGACTCAATTCCTCAGCGCAGCACACCAAAGCATTCTGTGATAAACCAAGGTAAGGACCTATTGTTGTCCAATGCATTCTATTCAATCCAGAACTGAAATGATAAATAAATTCCTATCCCGGTAGGCATACAGTGAAAAGTGACCACTGCAAATGTCATTCTAACTATGCCTAATAAGTTTCTTTTGGATATTTAAAGAACATAAAAGATATTCTCATTATGATGGCTGATAAAGCGGGTATCCCAGATTACATCTCTGTTTGAATTACTGTGGGGGTTATGAATAATAAACAATCTGAGTATTTGCACAGAAAGACAGGTTATGCCTGCTCAATAGGATCCATAAAGGTACTATTTTACCCATTATGAGACCCACAGCCTCGGGTTTTGGTTTTCTAAACAAGAGACTGAATGGCTTGATTGTCTCAGGATGCCTGCATGGCACACCTGATATTTTGAGATGTTTTCATACTAAAATTTGAGGGACACATCAGGCCACGCCTCTAACCATGCCCAAACCCATGACATCACATCAGGCCACACCTCCAACCACACAAATGATGTCACACTAGGACATATGTCTAACCACGCCCACGTAATTATCCCTGCCTCCTCACAGAGACCAGCACCAACACTGGGTCTATAAAGATGTATTTATATAAAGAAATGTATTGTACATATATTATTCCATACCAATATGGATTGCAATTGCTCTCTGATGCTGCACTGCTGCTTTACAACAGCCACGCAGAGTCAGAAGCTGCACACTAGCATACCTCCCAATGTTTAGAGATTGCAAAGAGGGACACATTAGGCCACGCCTCTAAACACGCCCGAACAAATTACATCACAATGGCCACGCCTCCAACCACACCCAAATGACATCACACCAGGACATGCCTCTAACCACACCCCACCTAACAAAATCATGCCCCGCCCCTCCAGGAGACCACCGTCAACACAACAGCGGCACCACTAAGTAATGTACAGTATATACAGAGATCCATACAAATAGCTATAAGACAATGTTCTATGCATGATACCTCTACATAATGGCCGTACAGTGACCACGTAATACTGCTATACAGGGAGCAAATATCACTGTACTGTTACTGACCACACCAAGATTAATATTATCAATGAAGCTGCTAAAGATCAAATAATTCTGCCACACCATGATAACATCTCCAGCACATAGTGACTGAATAATACAGCCATACTGTTCCTGAATATAAACCATTATACATTACTACCAATATTCCTGACATACACTGGACATATGGGGGTATAATCCAGTGTACACAGGCTCTGCAGACTGTATATTACCTCCATACAGTGACCATATAATGGTAGTTACCAGTTGTACACAGGCTCTGCAGACTGTGTCTTACCTCCATCCAGTGGCCATCTTACCTCCATACAGTGACCATATAATGGTAGTTACCAGTTGTACACAGGCTCTGCAGACTGTATATTACCTCCATACAGTGACCATATAATGGTAATTACCAGTTGTACACAGGCTCTGCAGACTGTATATTACCTCCATACAGTGACCATATAGTGGTAGTTACCAGTTGTACACAGGCTCTGCAGACTGTATATTACCTCCATACATTGTCCATATAGTGGTAGGTGCCAGAGTACACAGATTCTACAGACTGTATATTACCTCCATTAAGTAACCATATATACCAGTTGTACACAGGCTGTACAGACATATAAGTGATGACAGTACAATACAATTTAGTGACTCACAGGTGACGTCTTCTCTGATGGGAGTCGTTCCCTTTCTCCATTCCTTCCTGATCGCCATGACCACTTCTCCAAACCTCGTCCCTGCAGAATTAACCACACAAACATCTTAGACTCTGCACTTCTTCAGCACCTCGCTACCAATTTATAGAGTGTCAGGTGAGGGTTGTATTTTGTGTTGACACTAGGCCACAGGGGTTAGAGAGGAGGTAAAGGCCACAGCTTACAGGCACAATCTCCTGGGGGGGAGACAGAAGACCATCCTCCGGAAATTGTGGTGTGGCTCCGGCCAGTTCTCCATTCCCAGCACCCCCAGGTGATCAGCCACAGCCATGACCTTCAGGGGTGCAGGGGATGGAGTATAATACTATTGAATGCGCTAGACTATGTTGGACCAGTGTAGCATCTATTTCTAAATGAAAATGTTCAGCGAGGGCCGGTGTCAGGGAGTTTATTTAAATAAACTGCTTTTTGATTTATGTTTCTGTATTTTTTTTCCATTTATTCCAGTGATAGTAATGGAGGTGTCTGTTAGATGCCTCCATCACTAGCGCTCGGTGTCAGCCTGCGGCAGTTTTTGTCACCACAAGGCCAACACTAACCCCGTGTCACTATTATACCAATACCCAACGCACCAGTGGTACCGGGAAGAGCTGGGTAACCATCATAAGCAGACCCTCTAATGTGATGGTCCGCTTCTCTGGCGGCTGCGGGCTGGTACTCTTAGAATGGGAAGGGAGCAGTATTGATGGACCTTCTCATTCTGATAGTATTAGGCTGCAGCTGTCTGTTTTACCTTGGCTGGTTATGGAAATTGGGGGGGACCTCACGTCGTTTATTATTTTTTTTAAATAATTTATTTATTGGGAATAATAAAGTGGGCACCTGCTGTAATCATTACAGTGGATGCACAGGTTTAGATTCTCATTAAACAAATACATTTTCAGAAAAAATACGACATGGTTTCCCACCATTTTTCATAACCAGCCTGGGTAAAACAGACAGCGGCAGCCTGATACTATCAGAATAGGAAGGTAACTTCCCATTCTAAAAATACCAGCCTGCAGCTGCTCCAGAAGCGGACTATCACGTTACCTGCTCTTCCCAGTACCACTAGTGCGTTGGGTACTGGGGTAATAGTGACAGGGGTTAGACAATGCACTAGACTGTACCATGATGGCGGTTTCCCAACTTCCTGTCTGCGGCCGGAAGTGGGGCAAACCAGGACATGGCAGTGACAGGAGCCTTCACAAGGCTCCCTGCTGCCATGTCCAGGTGTCGGATCGCTGCAGGTATGCTACGGCGATGCCGATCGCCCTGAAGATTGGTGTGCAGCACCGATCTTCATTCAGACGCCGCGGCTATCTTTGCCGCGGCATCTGAAGGGTTAGGCCATGTTCACACGGCTTAAAATGGGCCATATTTCGGTCCGTAATTACGCGCCAAAGTGCGCCAATTACGGGCCGAAAACGGCCCATTCATTACGGTAATTCACAGTTCTCATAGAGAACTATGGATTACGTCTCCTCTCCCCGCCCGGCGAAGCCGCCGGGCGGGGAGATAATTGACATGTCACTTTCTAGCGGCGTATACGCGCCGCTAGCAGTGATTGTCTATGGGCCGGCGAAGTGCCGGCCCCCCGCTCCCGCCCCACCCCGTCCACACGGCGTAATTGCGGGGCGTAATTACGCCCCGCAAATACACCGTGTGAACATAGCCTTAAACAGCGCAGGCAGGCGACGCTGCCCATTCGCGCTGTAACAGCCGGGTGTTAGCAGTGATTATGAGGTCATGATGTGGAACTATATTATTCAGTAACTATGTGGTAGTGATATGTGGTCATGGTCTGGGGGTATTATTCAGTCACTATGTGATGGTGATATATGGTCATGGTGTGGTGGTATTATTCAATCACTATGTTCTGGTGATATGTGGTCACAGTGTGGTAGTATTCGGTCACTATGCGCTGGTGATATGTGGTCTTAGTAGGATATTGGTACTATTAGCCTTTGGATTCTGGCTTTGTGTAGCAGTGTTATTTGGTAACTGTATTACTATTATTTAGAAGTTTTATACATAGAACATTGTGTTAAAGCTTTTTGTATATTTTGGATTTGGTTGATGGTGATGCACTGTGTCGCATCATGGCACATTATGTTACTGGAGGGGGGGGGGGGGGTGAGAGAAAATTTCTACATCTCACCCTTAGTGCAATTTAGCCTAGGAATGGCCCTGTATGTAGTGTATACAGACCCTTGAAGGTGTATACTGTATACAGCCTCCTGTAGGTTTATACTGTATACAGCCCCCTGTAGGTTATATATGCCCTCTGTAGGTATACAGTGTATAAAGACCCTGTAGGTTATATGTGCCACATGTAGGTAGTGTATACAGCCCCCTGAAGGTTATATATGCCTCCTTTAGGTATATAGTGTATACAGCACCTTGTAGGTATATAGTGTATACAGCCTCCTGTAGGTATTTACTGTATATAGCCTCCTGCAGATATATACTGTATACAGCCTCCTGCAGATATATAGTTGTATACAGCCTCTTGTAGGCATAAAGTGTATACAGCCCCCTGTAACTAGTGTATTCAGTCCCCTGTGAGTATACAGCCTCTTGGGCCCTTTTTTATTTTGCAGACTGTCAGAACAGAGAGTAAGGTGTTAACTTCTCTGTTCCAAAGGAGGGTGTGGGGGAGAGACTAGGAAGTTTGTCAGTCTTCTGCAGTTCTGCATTTTATAGGAGGCAGGAGTGGCAGCAACAGCTCATTCCAGAAACACTCACTAATCCTGACACAGAGCAGCAGCACCTTGTCTCCCCTCACTTCTCTCCTCACTCTGCAGCTACGAGCATAGCATTATGAAGTGGCGGAGACATAATACAGGGACTGAGCAATGTGAGCTTCCTATTGGACAGGCAGCTTAGAGCAGAGAGGAAGGGTGCTTGGCCACACGACTGTGCTGTGTGAAACTTTGGACTTCTCCTAACCGTCCCGGGACTGCGGGACAAAGTTCCCGAACAGGGACAGCTGGGAGGTATGGGTTATTTTGTTGAAACTAACTTATCAGATGGTTTATGCAGGATATAACAGAGGGAGAGAAGCTGAGCTATGTGTTATATAGGCTTATATGATTTGGAGCAGGATTTCTGAGTAAAAAGCCTGACATCTTAAAAGACCAAAGGAGTCCTGCTTACCCTGCTCACATACAGTGATTGACAGCTTTCACAGTACACAGAACTGCCAATCACTTTATGTGGGCAGACTCAGCAGTACTTACATATTTTCACAGATTTTCTCTGCTTTTTTACTCATACATCAGCCCCTATATAACCCTATATATCACAGAGCTCAGTATCCCTCCATCTATTACATCCTGATCTCAGACAAGTTCCCTTTAAGTTGTGATGTGAATTCACTTTATTCTTCTATACCCTGTAGAGTTGCCATTGCCGACTTGGAATTTGATTTGGACAAATATAGTTATTACTCTAATTATTTGATGGCATTTATGAAACAAGTGGTTCGGTCTTTTATGACCCATATTTTTTTTCAACTTAGATCATGTTTTTTTTTTACTTATGAACAAGAGGTGTACCCATGGGGGCTAAATACTCCTACTGCCTGATACAGCAGATATATGGACTATCCCGTCCACATTTGGCAAAGGCATGTGTAAAGATACGGGCAGGTTGCGGGTGTAGTGATGGTGGTTGTAGACGGGCAACAGCAGCTCTGGGTGAACTTCAGGCTTTTACTCACTGCACGCTTCTTTGTGGACACAACACTTGCTTTTATCAATCTGCAACTTCTCTGGGCATGGCACATCACATCATCACTGAATACTCCAGACACAACACCTTCTTGAGTGCTTATTCCTGACAATCTCTCTTGCCCAACCGCATCCAGCTGTGCAAAGATGCTGGTCCCTAGTGCTCACCCTGTCCCAGCCCAGCTGTGCAAAGATGCTGGTGCTGACCCTGTCCCAGCGCAGCTGTGCAGGATGCTGGTGCCTGCGACTCAGGACACTCTCCGTCCTCTCTAAGAGTGACTTACTCTTTCAGCAGTCTCCCAAACTACCCACCTGTTAATCTGTTGTCTGGCCCGCACTTGTCTCTGTTTGTCTCTGTGTCACAGATACCGCTATATTTTTCTTGGTGCCCTTGTTTACTGTTCTTTCTATAAAGTGAAGTGTCCACCCCAGCCTGTCCTACCTATCGTGGGCTAATAGGTAGGGCTCCCTTTTTCTGCTGCTTAAAAATACTGTACTTGTTTCAAGAACGGGAAACGTGGTCTTAAACTTGTAATCCAAGTCCACCCCAGTCACACACGATGGCTGCCTGCCCAGTTGCACTGTCTCCCCTCCTTTTTTCATTTTGCAAAAAAAAATTAACCCTTTTGGGAAAAATTTGACTCTGCAATTAGATATACAGTTGTACCTTCCATACAGAGTTAAAAAAAAAATTACATATATCATTAAATTCCTACAAAACAAAAATATAAATTTCCCCCCTTTACAGATGCATTACATTATTAACATGTCAACGGAACTGTAAAATGCGTCGAAAAAAGAATTATTTTTACAATACTATAAATGTTTTTTTGGCGTGGATTTGCTCCAAAACCCATGGTCAGTTTTCAGATTTTGGCCGGTCCAATACATTGAACTGTACTACAATCCGCTATACACAGTTAAAACAGTTCTATAAAAGGGGTTTTTGAAAACTGAAATAAAAAATCCATGTGTGTTTAAAATACAGCTGGATTTTTGTATGGCTATGGGGATAGTTTCAGTCAGATTTTTTTGATTCAAATATGAATCCCTTAAAAAAACCAACCAAAAAACCCGTGCTGTAGACATTGCCCTTTGAGTTTGTCCTTTTTTAATAAAGTGTTTAATCCTAGATTAACTTTTTACTCCATGAAAACCCCATTATATTTTATATTAAAACAAATGGGGAAATTCCCAAAACAAAATTTAACTTAATCCAAAATAACCCCACCCTCTGGAATCCACACTCATTATAAAAGTGAGCATTCTAAACACACATTGAAATCAGTTCACATTGGTTAAAAGAAACTTTTAATAAACCCCTTTAAACTTGAGGGGAAATCCAAGGGGGTTTTATATTTTCTCCAAGGGAAAAGTTTTTAAACACTGCCATTAAAAGAGCACATAATATTTCATAAGAAATCACAAGATTGTCTGTTGCTTGGGGAGCCAAGAGAGACTAGAAAGAGTGATTATGGAGCAACACTTGTATTACAACATAACAGACACTTACTTTTCTATTGGTATTTTTTCATAAGCCAGGGGCCCACCAGGTTTTCAGAATTTCCCCCTGGACCCGTTGACTTGGGTTTTGAGTGGCACTGTGTGTCACCCAAAAATGTTTAGCGGTCCCTTTAAATTTAGGTTTTGCTACCCTGACCTTAGGCCCGCACAAAGGCTTATTCCGACGGGTTTGTGGCTCACAAATCCGCCGTAAAAAAGGGGGCGCGGGGCGGGGCCGGGGGCGGGGGGGGGGGCCCCGCCGGGCCCCATAGAAATGCATTGTTTTCGGGCGTACGCCCGTAAATAATGTCTGTTTTTCTTTCTCCCCCCGCGGCGGGATTCGCGAGCGGGGGGAGCGACGGAACCAGTTTCTAGAGAGCATGGGTTACCTAATTTTCCCCCGACGGATTGGGGCCGTACGCAGGCAAATCCGGGGCGCGTTACAGCCCAAACCGCCAAAATAAGCCGTTGAAAGGGCCTACCCCTTTAAAATTTTAAAAAATTTCGAAATATTTTGCCGCAATTTTGATTTAATTACTTACAGTAGTAACCCATAAAAAAAACCCAAATAACAAAGGCACAATTTATTTTTTGTTCCCATCCACTAATAAAATTTATTTTGGTTTTTAGTAATCCCCCTACCCCATTTTATGTACCTGTATACCATTTAAAGGTAAGGCAAAGGAACGGGCTCAATAAAGAGATTATAAAATTAAAAAACCGCCCAAAGCAGGGATTTTAACTTTTTTAGCGTGGGATTTGCACCCCTAACATCTAAGGAAAAATGCTGCATCCTACCATTACTTTGGACGATCACGGGGTCTGGTTGGTTTTTGCTGGAGCCGAGCAATGAATGCCTCTGCAAAATGAAAGTTAAAATACTCCCTTCCCATTGTACACATTCTTAAAAATTTATATTTATGATCAAAAAGCTCAAAATATCACCATTTTTAGTTTTAGAAATAAAAAAGTTCACATAAAATTGGGGATGCTTCGAAAATGTCCGATCCATAAAAAGAACATTAAATTTTTAAAAAAAACAATGAAAACCTGTATGTGAATTTTCTTTTTTAAATTACAGCTGAGCCGCTTGGTCTTTGCTTTTTAACCTTTTGACCGTGTGATTGCAGCATCTAAATGATTGAGGCACAGGGCTGAAACCCCCCTCCCTCACCCACCCCAAAGAGGAGCGGGGGCCAATTTTTTACCCGAAGTGGAAGGGTAAAAAAGGGTTTATACCAATGTTTTCATTTGTATTACATCCTGTCCCAGGCAGAAAGTAAAAGAACCGCCATCTTGGTCCACCCTTCTGCATTTATATAATGCAGAAGTGTATACAAGCGATCAAGCTCCCTAGTGGTCAAGAACCCTAGTGTGACTTCTTATACAAGTAAAAAAAATGTTTTAAAAGTATAAAAAAACATTAAACGTTCATATAACATATCATGAGTTAAAAAAATAAAAAAACACATAACTGGTATCGCTACATCGATAAAAGTCCGATCTATTCAAATATAACATCATTTATCCCATACGCTGAACACTGTCAAAAAAAATTCAAAGTCAAATTTGTGGGGTTTTTTTTGTTCATTTCACGTAACCAAACAATTGTAATAAAGTGATTAAAAAGTGGCATGTAACCCAAAATGGTACCAACAAAAACTACAATTCAACCTGCAAAAAATGAGCCCTCACTCAGGTCCAGAGGTGAAAAACAAAAGTTATTGGTTGCAGAAAATGGCGCAAATTTAAGGGGGTTTTCTCAACACAATGATTAGCTTTGACATGTAGGGAAAAGTAAATGATTAAATACATTGCTCTTTCCCTTATCTGATTGCTCCACCTGTCCTCTTTGACCATGGTGAGTCACTCCCTGATGAGTCTTATGGTGCTTTCACATAGCGCAGTTTTGGTGCATTTTTAACTGCGCTCCAATTAAACTGCCTTTTTTACCAGCAAGCTTCTTTCAGTTGTCTAATTTGTTTAGAAAGGTGTTTCAAGTAAGTAATCAATTACTGTGTTTGAAGTCTTGTGGATTACAAAGACACTAATGGATTACTCACTTTCCAAACAGTTTAGATAAGTGAAAGAAGCTTGCTGGTAGTAAAGGCAGTTTAATTGGAGAGCAGTTAACTGGGCTGTGTGAAAGCACCCTTAGGCCTCGTTCACACGGCTTATTTCAGAACGTATTTACAACGGATTGACGATCGTAAATACGTTCTGAAATCAGTTGAAAATCCGTTGCAAATAAGTGCCACTAAGTGTGGCACGTATTTGTAACTGATTTCCCGACGGATTCACCATCTACAATCATTGTAGGTGGTGAATCCGCCCCGGGAAATAATTGACAGTCAATTGTTTTTTTTCCGTCCGGATTCCCGTCGTCAATCCGCGCGGCAATCCGTCCCCAGAAATAAGCGCGTGTGAACGACGAGCCGTATTTTCTATTGAAATCAATAGAAAATAGGCTGTGACTTATTTCAGACTGATTTGCCGACGGATTGACGATCGTCAATCCGTCAGCAAATACGCGGCGAAATAAGCCGTGTGAACGAGGCCTAACTGCACTGCAATTAAACCAATTTATTACCCGCAAGCTTCTTGTTCGGATAGGTATTTCTAATGAGTAATCAATTGCTGTGTTTGAAGTCTTGTGGATTAGGGTATGTTCACACGGCTTATTTTGGAGCGCATTTCGGCGCGTATTGTGCTTAATATGCGGGGAAATGTGCCCCATAATTACGGTAATCCATAGTTCTTATAGAGAACTATGGATTACACCTCCTCTCCCCACTCGTACAATCTGATCGTATTCTACGCGTGGGGAGATCAGTGACATGTCAATTAATTGCGGCGATTACGCGCCGCGAGTAATGCACGTCTATGCCGCCCCCGTGCCTCAGGAGTACGCGCTGATTAGCGCGACTCCCAAATCACCCAGCGTATTGCGGCGCATACTGTACGCGCCGCAATTACGCCCTGTGACCATACTCTTACAAACACACTAATTGATTACTCACTTTCCAAACAATTGTGATAACTGAAAGAAGCTTGCTGTTAACCCCTTAGGCCCCGTTCACACGGCTTATTCACGCCGGATTTACGAGCCGGATTGCGCTCGCAATTCCGGCTTGAATAAGGGGCGGGTGCAGGGGCGGTGCGGGGGCGTGGCCCGCCGGCCCCATAGACTGCCATTATCCACGGCGCGTATTGCGCCTGGATAATGTGCATGTCACTTTCTCCCTGCCCGGCGGATTCCATAGTTCTCTATGAGAACGGTGGATTACCGTAATTACTCCGACGGATTGGCGCCGTACTGCAGCGCAAATCCGGCGCGGGCTACGGCGCCAATCCGTGGCGAAATAAGCCGTGTGAACACGGCCTTACCGCCAGAGCCAGTTTTGGCCTGTCTGACAGAGCCCCATTTTTTAAATCTGGCATGTGTCACTTTATGTGAGAATAACTTTTTGACACTTTTACCTATCCGTGACTGTTTTCTCGTGACACATTGTGCTTTAAGTTAGTAAGAAATTTTGGTCCAAAAAGTCCTTATTTATTTGTGAAAAATATCAAAATATTGTGAAAAATTTTCCATTTTCAAATTAAAAAATGTCTGCGTGTAAGACAGACAGTTATTCCACACAAAATAGTTTCTAACTAGAATCTACCATATGTCTACTGTAGGTTGGCATCATTTTTTAAATGCCTCTTTTTTATCACGTTAGGGGGCTTTGAAATTTAGTAGTAATTTTTCACATTTTCAAATAAATTTGCAATATACATTTTTTTCAGGGACCAGTTCAGTTCTGACGTGGCTTTGATTGGTCTGTATGTTAGATACCCCCATAAATGACCCCATTAAGAAACTAGACCCTTTAAAGTATTCAAAACAGCATTTAGGAAGTTTATTAACCCATTAGGTGTTTCTCTGGAATTGAAGCAAAGTGGAGGTGAAATTTTCAAATCTCACTTTTTTTTGCAATTTTTAATTCTTATCCATTATTTACAAGAACACGGTAGATGTGACCATTTTCAGAGATATCCCATATGTGGTCCTAGTGCGCTATTTGGCTCAACCACAAGCCTCAGAGTGGGAGGAGCACCTACTTCACTCTACATGTTCATTTTCAATATGATTTTATTTAGGCGCCATTACAGGTTTGTGGACACCCTTAGGTGCTTAAACCCCATATTGGAAACTACACCCATTAAGGAATATATCCAGGGGAGCAGTGAATATACCGACTCCACAGGTGTTTCACAAACTTTGCGTTAGGCTGTGAAAATTTATACAGTCCTTGTTTGTGAAAAATATCAAAATGTCATTTGGCATTTTCAGACTTATGCTTATAAAATTAGTAGCAATTTTTTACATTTTTATGTACATTTGCATCACAGATTGCTTTATGGACCACCCCAGTTCTGACGTGGCTTTGAGGGGCCTGTATGTTAGACCCCCTTATAAATGATGTCAACTTCCACTCCTTAACCCCTTAAGGACCTTGCGTTTTTTTTTGGTTGACACGTTCGTTTTTCCCTCCTCGCCTTCTCGGAGCCATAACTTTTTTATTTTTCCATCTACATAGACATAGGAGGCTTTTATTTGCGGCACAAGATTACTTCTAAGGGTGTTATTCACTGTACATAAATATACTGGGAAGCCGCCAAAAAATTCAAAGTGGGACAAATTGTGAAAAAAAAAGTACTTGCGCCATGTTTGCGGGTGTTTTGCTTTTACGAGGTTCAATCTTTGGTAAATATGTTTTATCTGTATTCTACAGGTTGATACGCATCCGGCAATACCAAACAAGTAGGGTTTCCGTTATGTTTTGGTACTGTAAAAAAATTCCAAACATTTTCTATTTTTGAAATTTGCACCACTGGGCCATTTTGTGCGACCAATAACTTTTTTGTACACCTGGACGTCAGTGAGGTGGCATTTTTTTGCGGACTGAAGTGTACTTTTTATTGCTAGCAGTTTGGAAAGCATGCGACTTTTTTGATCACTTTTATTCCAATTTTTATGGGACGTGAAATGACCAAAAAAACTCAATTTTAACGTTTGGATTTTTTTCTTCTATGGTGTTCAGCGTACGGGATAAATGACGTTATAATTTTATAGAACACACTTTTTCGGACGCAGCAATACCAAATATGTGTATTTTATTCTTTTTATTTGTAAAATGGTGAAGGGGGGGTGATTTGAACTTTTAATACATTAATACATTTTACAACTTTATTTATTTTTTTACTTTAACATTGAGTCCCCCTACGGCGCTTCACCACTAGGTGGCGTGATCGTTAATATAGCCTAATGCATTGTCTATACAATGCATTAGGGTGTACCAAGATGGCGGTTTCCCCACTTCATGCCTGGGGCCAGAAGTGGGGAAATTCAAAACATGGCAGCGACGGAGGCCTCCATAAGGCTTCCCGCTGCCATGTTCAGTGATTGGATCCGCGATTGACTCTGATCGCAGTGAAGAATGGTGCACGGCACCGTTTTTCGTTCCTTTAGATGCCGCGGCGTCTAAGGGGTTAAACTGCGCGGGCGGTCTGCAGCACCCCCCCCCCGCGCTGTAACCGCCGGGTGTTAGCTGAAATTAGCCGCTAACACCTGGCGGCTGTGTGGTGGGATCGCGGAGCAATCCCCCTTAAAAGCCCCTTTTCGAACCTGGGACGTACTCATACGTTGTTAAGGGGTTAAAGTATTCTAAACAGTGTTTAGGAAGTACATTAAAGGGGATGTATCGCTTCTTCAGTTCGTGTGCTTCAAAGTATTTTCAATTTCTCAGCTCTACAAATCCAGTGGCATTTCTTCCCCTCCCAGCTGGGTGTTTCTTAATTGAAGGGTGATGACATCATCCCCCCCTTCACTGTTCATGCTGGCTCCCGAACCCTGTTCTCCCCCCCCCCCCCACTCTGTCTGAGTCCACATCTCACTGTTCCTTTCCCTGCAGTCTTATTTTGTCGGAGCAGTTTAAATACCACATACCTGCATTCAATCTAGACAGTCTTCTATGATCTCTTCTCCTCTCTCAGCTGGAGGTTTGTTACAGTTGAATCCAGTGTTCCTATGAACTGCACAGATCTCCCTTCTATGCAGGAGAGTTAGGCACCATGGCACAATTTAGCTGTTTTCTGATTGTAGAATCAGCTTGCAGTGTGTATCTGCTGGGTGTGCAGAGTGAAATTGCTGCGGCCCCTTAATCTGAGTGAGAGAAGCAGGGATCGAGGCACATTTCTGCTGTTTTCTGATTGTAGAAGCCAGGCAGTGTTATTGTGTTTTTTCTGGCTATGCAGAGTGAAATTCCTGCTGGTCCCTTACTCTGAGTGAGAGAGACAGGAGTGCTAATTCCTGTGAATCCGACCTGGGCCTGACAGAATGTAAATTAATAGAGCCGTCAGCCAACCACAGGACAGGAGGAGGAATCCGACGGCACTGGGGAACTGTGTTTACAGAAACAGAAGATAAGGGAGACTGTGAAAACAAGACAGCTTTGCTAATGACATCCAATTGCAAAGTTACTTGTTTTCACTGCCCCCTTATTCTGAACACCATTTAATGAAATGATAAAACCCCTTTAACCATCTTGGTGTTTTACAGATATTAAAGCAAAGTGGAGGTGAAATTTCAAGATTTCACAATTTTTTGAAGATTTTCCATTTTAATCAATAGTAGCTGTTACCAAGAAAAATGTAACTTTTCATCGATTGCTCTTCATTCTGCCATTTTTAGAGATCTCCCATATGTGGCCCTGATGCGCTATTTGACTCAACTACAAGCCTCAGAATAGGAGGGGCATCTACTGGATGTTGTGGTCTCATGTTTATTAGGATTTTCTTTAGGCACCGTAACAAGTTTCTGGACACCCTAAGGCCATGTTCGCACAGCTTAATTGTGGGGCGTAATTACGCCCCGCAATTACGCCGTGTGGACGGGGGGCCGGCACTTCGCCGGCCCATAGACTATCATAACTAGCGGCGCGTATACACCGCTAGTAATTGACATGTCACTTCTCTCCCCGCTCGGCGGATTCGCCGAGCGGGGAGAGGAGACGTAATCCATAGGACCGTAATGACTAGGCCGTATTTCAGCCCGTAACTCACGCAAGTACGCCG